>ML784016.1:535579-553506 GCA_009831015.1 Picea engelmannii
TGAGGGCAGATGCTCTTCCAGATCTCACCTATGTGAGTGGAAGAATGGCCCAGATGTTTCAGTTTATATCATGACATTGCTTTTATGTGTTGGTTGATATCAAATGATATAATTGCTATAAGATTGTATGTCTCTGGACAGTAGATGTATGCTACTGTGGTTGATGTGTTCCATTGGTTGTGACTATGTGTCATTGATTAAGTAGTTGTGTGCTACTTGGTGTGGTAGTGTACCACTGAATTGTAGTTGTGTACTACTATGGATAAACAAAATTGTGTTCTATTGAATGACATTGTTTTGATTGCCTTGTAGACTATTAGTAGTGTTGAAAATGATTATTAGCTAGATGGATGATCAATGTACTGATGGACAGATATTATCCGGACGGAAAATGGTTCAGGACATTTATTCTTCTAGGACATATGCCTGGATTAGAAGAATGGTTTTTGTAAAACTCCTTGGAGTGAGTGACTTATTCAACATCATGTCTAATTACTCAGATGGAGTATGGTTTCGAGAGATGATGCAGTTGACGTTGTCAGATGACACTGATAGTGATGATGGTGCTCATGATCTAATCATGAGATAGTCTATACAACTATGATGATGCTACCGATTGAATGGTATGTTTGTGCTCAAGATCATTGCCTTCAATACCACCCTAGCTAGGAGGGAGTGTTGATATTATGGTAGCTATGGGAGGTGTTTACCTCCATGTGTAACCTTGATGAGAATAGAATATTATGAGAAGCAAGAAGTAACCCTAAAGCATTGAACATAACCCTAGAAGACAAGTCGTCTCAAGGAAATAATTAATATTAAGTATTTAGTCTCCAAAATGAGAAGTTGGCCTAGACAACTCAGGAAATAGTATAAATACAAGTATCCGGACCTCATTTCATACACACTGCTTAGAATTGCAGCTGGGAATAAGTGCACACTGCAGGAACTGGGCTAGTGTGCATGTATGGGGAGCAGCTACAACTGGTAGCTACCACAATCTCATTTCCTAGTTTAGGCTCAGACTTTTTGTTGGTTATGGTTGGAATTTCTAATTAGTCTTGGTTATCTTTATGCATTAGCCTTGGCTGCCTATTGGATTGCTTCCAGAATCATTCTCTGTCAAGTTTAAGGTGCTCGGGGGTGGCTTCGGCCTATGGTTGGGTGACAATATTGTTATATTGTCTATGGTTAAACAAACACATCCATTGGATTTGGCCTCTCTGGATGAAGTGAGACGGAAGCATCGCGGCTAGGGCCTAAACCCTAGCCGCCTCCGACCTGCTTTAGATTGCAGGGACGCGCCTCGACTGTAGCAGCGACCAGGGATGAATCAGAGCGTCCCTCTCGCCTGAGTTTGCATGCGTTTTGGTTTGTTTGCAGGGACGCGTCATCGACTGAAGCAGCGACCAGGGTTCCCTTTGGGCCGCGGATCCCTCGCATCTGCGTTCGTTTGGCATGCGATTTTGAGAAGTGGACTTTGCCACCTCTTGCTTGCTGGTGGTCGCCGCCTTCTACAATGGTCCCAGTCTAGATCGCCGAGTTGGAAAAAAACCCTCTGGAAGCTTTCAAATCGTTAGTTCGATCAGCAGGACCTAAATCCAAGCCTTCTCTCCCATCTAAGTTTGTTAAGAAGACGGAGGAGATCCCTTCTCTGGAGTTAGATCCAGAGGACCCTTGCAAGCTTGCCCTTCTTCTAGCAGAAAATGCTCTCATCGGAAAGTTTACGGGGTTATGGCCAAGCCCCAAATCAGTGGAGGCATGGATGGATGATCATTGGAAGATGTTGATACAGGGAAACGTTACTCTGTACGCAGTAGGCAGGGGCTTTTTTGTCTTTAGCTTCACAAGGAAAGTGGACCGTGATCTAGTTTTCAGATCTGGACCCTATTTCATGGGGTCGAGAGGGTTGTTCTTAGCCCCCTGGACTCTTGACTTTAACCCCGGAGCCGAGATCACAGCAGCCCCCGTTTGGGTTAGGCTGCCTCACCTTCCACTGCATCTCTGGGGGATAAGCTCTCTGGAGGACATTGGAAATAAGCTTGGGCGTTTCCTGGACAGGGCGGAGACGAAGGGGGAACAATTTACCTGTGCTCGTATTTGTGTTGAGGTTAATCTCGAAAAAGGACTTTCGGACGCCATTAAGCTCTCCCTGGGGGAATGGTGCCATATCCAAGAGCTGGACTACGAGCAGATTCCTTTTAAGTGCCTCCGGTGCCATGCTTACGGTTATTTCGCAAAAAGTTGCCCCAAAACCTCTGAGGAGTCGGGACCAGTCAAAGAAGATGATTTTCAGCCAGTAACTAACCGACGAAGGCAGCCAAGGTGAAAGGAACCATTAGCCCAGGCCCCAAAGGCCACCCATACGGCAGAGGCAACTCTAGAAAACAAAAATAGTTTTGATGCGCTGAAGGAGGATGAAGTCCTAGATCTAGAAGCAACAACAGTTAAGGAAGATTCCCCAGTAGACGAAAGCCTCCTGGATTCCACCCCCCAGAAACAATGGCAGCTAAAGAAACTTGGGCTCTAGTTCCGGAACCTTTTGCCTCTGCAGGTCTGGTTGTTTCAGTCCCCTCTAGAGGCTTTGTGGAAACTTCCGATCTGGAAGACAATTCAGTTCCGTCTCCACCCCTTACCCGAGGGGGAATGACCAATAAAACGCGCAGAGAAAAGGAGGCAGCCTCCAACATTTCTTTAGGTTCACAGAAAAAGCTGGATCCCTACATTAAGGGAAAACCTCCATCCCCCTCGGTTTAATGCTTTGCTTCTGTCTTCTACTATGCTCACAATTTGTGAGAATATACTCATGTATGCAATTTTTGTCATATTCTCGATTTAGTTCAAGAAGCAGATGGGAATGGTTTCCCAAGACATTCACAAGAAGGTTGGCAGCACTGTTAGAGGTCACCAACCTTCATCAGATATGTAACCTTCTGATTCAGGCTTGCCAGAAAGCCGATTAATGCAACATAACCGTTCTAGTTAAAAAAACAAAAAACACATCCATTACTTTCTAACATATGGGGACCTGGAAGAGGAAATCTACATGAAACAACTTGAAGTATTTGTAGTAAAGGGAAAGAAATATTTGGTGTGTAAACTAAAAATATCCCTTTATGGTCTAAAGCAATCACTAAGGATGTGGTACCAAAAGTTCGACACATACATCCTTAGTATGGGATTTGTGAGAAGAAAAGCCAATCACTACATATATTCCAAAGAAGAAGGCAGACGTTTCATATATGTAGCTTTGTATGTAGATGACATGTTGTTGATTGGAAACAACATGGACACAATAAAAGAGGTAAAGAAGCAACTATCCTCTAAGTTTGACATGAAGGAGATCGATGCAACTACTTTCATTATGAAAATGAGGATTAAGAGAGATCAAGCAACTAGACAGGTCTGGTTTAACCAGATGAAGTATATTGAAACAATTTTGAAATGTTTCAACATGCAGGATTTCAAATCGGTGAAGGTGCAAATTCCTGTGAACAATGTCCAAAGACATAGGAAGGAATATAGGACATGGCACGTGTTCCTTATGCAAGTGCAGTTGGTAGTCTAATGTATGTGATGGTTTGCACTCGACCAGACATTGCCCATGTCGTGGGAGTGTTGAGAAGATATATGTCGGAACTTGGGAAGGAGAATTGGACATCTGTTAAGAGAGTATTCAGGTATTTGTGTGACACAAAATATTATGCTATATGCTACTAAGGAAAACCTGGAGGCGATAATGAATGGAATGTACATGGCTTTGTCGACGTCGACTGGGCTGGAGATCTGGATCGATGGAGGTCGACCAATGGATATGTCTTCAAGATGTTTGGAGGAGCAATCAACTAGATGAGTAAGTGACATGCGTTTGTAGCCTTTTCAACAACATAAGCTTAATACATGGTAGCCACTCATGGAAGCAAAGAAGCATTATGGCTACCAAGGTTGTGTTCAAGAATCAGGTTTGAGCGGAGAGTTATGAAGATAAGTTGCGATAGTCAAAGCACAATATTTATGGCAAAGAATCCAACTTATCATTCGAAGACTAAGCACATTGATGTACAATACCATTTCGTGAGAGACATGGTGGAAAGAAACAAGGTGTTGTTGGAGAAAGTAGACACGTTGGAAAACATTTCAGACTTGTTGACCTAGTCTGTGAGTGCTATGAAGTTCGCTTGGTGCAGAGAGGCAATGGGAATTGTTGCCCTAGCTATGTGAACAAAATTTCAAAGGTCTCCCAGTTCAACAAAGAACACAAAAAGTGGGAGAATGTTGGGATGTTATATTCTTTGCAGTGAAAGTCAAGGTGGATCAACTGACAATCGAAGTCGAAGGTTGAGGTTAGTTGATCGGGTAAAGTCGAAGTCGAAGGTTGAGGCAGTTCAACATGGTAAAGGCATCGACAACAAGTTGAAGAGGTCAAACAACAAGAGGTCGATAGGTGGGCGTGTGGCGATTGAGTGGAGACTGATTGTAGGCCAACTGGTAGTCGACAACAATCCAACTTGGTAGTCGACTGTAACAAAATCTCGAGATTCACGAGATTTGTAGGTAATGATATGCATGGATCTGTAATCGTTTTTAGGCACCTTTTCTTTAGGGTTTTTCCTATCGTAAAGACTATAAAGAAGGCGTGTTGTAAGGTCGTAAAGGATAATCAATGAATCTTGAATCTTTATATGATGAATGGTTAATCGCCAAGACTCTGTAATTTAGAGGTTGTTGGTCATGTAGATGTAAGCCGAATTGGCTACAAGGTTGGTCTTGTGTAACCAAGAGGGTATGATGTCGATTGTGTCTTAGGTGTGGACCAAGGTTAGACATGTAACCTTTTATTATGAATGAATAAGACAACAAGGAGCAAAACACCCAAGGAATGTTGGTTTTCCCAGTTTGAGTTTCCAGAGTAAAATCTTTGTGTATTGTGTGCTTGCTGTGTCGTTTACTTTCTTGATTAAATCTTTCTTCCTCTCTTATGCTAGTTTTAGCGTGGAAGTGTGTCTCATTTCCTTACATCTATTATCCAAAATCAACTTTTATGACGAATATGAGAATGTTGCTACAATATTAAAATTAGAAAACAAACATTTATGAAGAATCTGATGATACGAGGGGACTTTGCAATATGCCTTCCGCTTTATAAAAAGCCAAGTGAATCAAAACAAGTTGACATTGTTGAAGAATGAAAATTTTATTCGCCCTTCATTGACGAATGAAGGTATAAGATTCACGTTATGTCATATCTAATTCTAGACGATTCAACAGTCGCTTTCGTACCTCTGGATGCCACTTCAATTCTCTAAAACAATTTGTTTGTTTGTGAAAAAGCGTGTCAACCGTTCCGATTGGCTCCACGGCAAGGTGGAAAGGAAGGAAGCATGCACTTGTTTATGCTTTAGAATTATGTCCAAATACCTCTTCAACGGACATAGGAATTCAATAATAAGAGAAGAAACATAATAAAGGCAGTGTGGTTGCTCAATTATTATTAATAATAATAAATAATAATGTGGGTGATCAATTATTGACCACCAGTTCTATTTGATCAAACTCAACTTGGTCTATTTAAATGGGCCATGAACTTTGAGATTCCAAGTAGTTTGTGTGTCTGTCTACCTATTTTTGTGTGAACGTATTCATCATGATAGTGTGTATGCTCCATCTCATAGTCACAACAGTCGATGCTCTATCCCAAGTTGAGATGGATGGATTTGGTTTGGGATGAAATCATGATATGTAAGTTTTCTTTATAGCAACATTAACATTTAGATTTTTTATTTTTTTATATATGAATGGGTCTCCATTTTCCTTGTAGTCTACAATTTTTTTCCTTGTAGCGACTGCACATTTTGCATTTGATTTTACTTCCAAACATGCTCATTTCTTTTTCATTTGATTTTACTTCCAAACATGCTCATTTTTTTTTTAATATTTTGTCATAGAACATCATGAAGGATCTTGACAGTTTTCGTCAATTAACAAGCTCATGAGGAATGACATATGTATTTAGCTAATTTATGCATCAAGAGGGCTTAGATGATGAAGCACAATATTCTCCACCTATAACACACCCACGGTGGGGACTCAAATTTTCTCTCTTCTTAGGAGAATCAAAACCCCCATTCAGGGTCTCTATTCCATTTTTCTCTTCCAGAGCTTTCCAACCACAATCTCCATGCTCCAGAAATGAGTTCAGAGCAGGAAGATATCCCCTCCCAAGATATTTGAGATTCTTTCATCCCCCTATGCTTGCATATGACCACGGGCTATGACCGAATGCCAAGACAATAGGCGCCAAGACGACCACCACGCGAATCCTCCGGAGTGGCAAACCTCTGAAGTTCATGATCTGACGTCGCGTGTCCTCAGGGATTTTGATGACCCTGATTTACTTAGGGACTTCGACATTCAGGAGTTTCAAACGTTTCTACACCTTTTTCCTCCGAAGTACTTCGTACTCGGAGTTACAGATCGATCACCACATGCCCCTTGTGATCAACGATTATGATATTCTTCAGGACTTCGACGCTCGGGAGTTTCGAGCACTCCAACTCTTTTTCCTCTGAAGTGCTCTGTACCCAAAGTACCAGATCAAGCGCCACACGTCCATCTAAATCAATGGCTTGGGTTCACTTCAGGACTTCGATGTTTGGGATTCCTAGACGCTCACACCACCTTTTCTCTCGGAGTGATTTCACCCAAAGCCAATGATATGTAGACGCATGTCTCTTTCAAATCGACGGTCACGATTTACTTAAGGAGTTCTCAACTCTCGTGATCCCACTTTCCTCTAGAGTGGCTATCTTCCGAAATGGAAGATCTGCTGACACCTATCCTCCACTGACGAACGACTCAGATGAACTCTGACTCTTCGACCTTCGATAGTTTTTATTCAACACATCCCCTTTCCTCCCGAAGTGACTTTCCTCCGAAGTGCAGGATCTAACGACACCTGTCCCTTTGGCTTGAACGACTCAGATATGCTTCAGTTCTTCGGGCTTCGAGAGTGTCAACCTCTCCACACTCGCTTTCTCCCACAGTGCTTACACCCGAAGTCGACGATCCGTCGATGTGTCTCCCACAGATCAACGACTACAAATCACTTCGGCTCTTCAGGCTTCGGGACTTTCAACCTCTCCACACTCGCTTTCTCCCGGAGAGCTTACACCCGAAGTCAACGATATGTCGACATGTGTCCTTTCTCTTAGATCAACGACATAAACAAAATTTGTTACTCCGTAGATTTCCAAAGGAACTCACGACTATCCACCTGACAACTTTCCTAGGTCTGACGGTCGTGATCCAACCAATATCGGTTTGCTCGCCGATCAACGATTCACAGTGATTGTGGGGCCCCAACGTGAGCACTCTTTATCAGAGAGCTCAGCCTCTGCAATCTGAAAGTACTCGTCCAACTCGGTCTAATTGGGGTCATTGATCTTCCACCCCGACGAGATCAACGACGTTGGTGAATTACAGGCCGTGAACTAGCACGTCTGTTAATTTCACCTTCGCGCTCCACAATGATTCCCAACCATCGATTTAATCGAGCGACTGATGTTTGATTCGTTAGCTCCAACGACTCTCTGAGTTGATCTGACGACTGGGATAACTTTTCCTCCCGATGGACGACTCACATCCATATCCATTGCCAGGTTCTTAAGTCATCTACGACTCTTGTTACTCTGGTAGTTTGGGTAACTAAGACTATCGTGAAGTTTGACATCTCAGAGCTTCGAACTCCCGAAGCTCCGAAGCCTTCATGAGCTAACTCCTTTTACCACAGGGTTCCTAGAACTAGGTCACATGGACCTTTAGATGACTCTCGGGCTATGAGCTCTAGTCTTTAGCTGGGTTTTGACTAAGGTCGTGGGTGCGAATTCAAGGTCTTTTGGACTACTGGTTTGAAGGAAACACCTTCCTAGTTCGCAACACCTTAAGTTTCGATACTAGGCGACGTAAACTCGTGAGGTTACTGTGACGGTAACAGTGACAAGAGGCTTTCTTCGATTTCGATGCTGTGAGGTAGCTCCCTGGGGAAAACACCTTCGAGAGCTAGACTGGGGCACACGGGAAAAACAAAAGCACAAGTCCTCAAGGAAAACAACGTAGATACAAAATTTAACCTTTTCAGTGCATAACCATTTATAGATAAGTAAATACATGCATGCAACTTTTAATTCCCAATTCAACGCATAAAGTATGGAAACACTTATCAGAACCAGAAAACATGAAGCGACTGCTGGAAAGGGTGCTTGTTTCCACCCAACCATAGGCTCAGTCACTCCTAACGGATTTACCACTAGCCACCCCTGAGCTAGACCACAATGCTTTTTGATTGGATATCTCCTTCTGACTCAGAAATAGATAGGGACAAAGGTTACTCGCCTTCTCTCGTATCAGTCTCTATTTCCCACGACCAGAACACACTCTTTTTTACAATTCTTCCTCGATTCCAAGAGCTTCCATGCTCATCTCTGCACTCTTCACAGATTTTCCTCTCTGTCCCCCACGCTTTCCTTTCTTACATTTCCCAACAAGATTGCATGTGGCCTGAATTCCTAGTCCATGGTAAGGTCTGGAAGCCTTACAGATGGGCGGTCGGCCCCATCCCCTCATTAACTCTTTAGGAGGTCTTCCCACCTACCAGCATGATTGTAATTCATCCATGGGTCAGAGGGTTGTTCTGATCCCGAGCAATTAAATCCATCACAGTACTGGTTCGGTGGAGGTTAACACAACCATTCCTGGTCCCCTCCACCACCTTTTCATAGCATTCGTGGTCTCTCTTAGCACATCCCCTTTCTAGCAGTCATGCAACACATATCCATTTTCTATTTAAATAACAAAATTTACATTCATCCCTTTTATACAAAGGTCCATCAAATCAAACATTCACACCTTTGAGTTTGCCATAGTTCCTTGGCCAATATAGTTATATTTACAAATTGGGGGAAACAGGGTGTTACACTACCTCATAAACATGTAGCACATGATTGAAGATTGGTTTTAGAAACATTCATTCTTCAATGTCAAAACATTATCATGTAATTGCATGGAAAATTATGGATGGATTGACGTGTGTGAAGATGATATATTGTTCTTAGACTAATTGATTTTCTTTTGTATATGGGATTTTTATATCCATAAAAATGGCACAAAGTGACATTTAGTAATAAGTTTCTTTTTATGATCCATTAAGTGGGGGAAAGTCACTCTTGTATTGAAGTTCTTCTCATAATTTTTCTGTAGTGTACAAGTTCTAAGTAATTTTTTCTCATTATCTACGTGTCTTTCCTTGGTACGTCCTTCTTTTTTTCTTACCATCTTTAAAATTATGTATTGGTCTGATTATTTTCATTAACAATCTGCAAGGAGTTGGAAATGATCCATTCATATGGCAATGAAGTAGAGACTACATGTACGCTTCAAGCATTACAAGAAGAAATACTAGTGGATTTAAGGGGTAAGTCTTTGATATTTTGTTATTCATTCAATATAGGTTAACTTAGAACTATACCTTTGGACCGTGCCATTTCCAAACTTGTGATTTCCAATGATTAATTAACATGCCATAATAATCCACAACATGTCTTTTGAATTGGTCCACTAACCCCAACATGCTAGAACAATCTGCAACATGTCTTTTTAACCGACCCACTAACATCGAAGCAATTATTGGCTAGCGAGTCAATAAATGGACTGGACGCGTCTTTTTCTTTTTTTATTAACCCGGTCTCCACAACTGTGAGCCTTTAATATCTTAGCAATTTCAGATTGGCTTTCTTAGATAATTGTATTCTTTGTGAGCAACCAATAATGGGTATAACTATTTTATGCTACACATCAACATAGTTAATTACTATCAAATTTCCTTTAGCCTTTCTTAAATAACTGCTCATTTATTTTTAACTGAAAAGTCAATGATCTATAACTTTATTCCCAAAATGTTTATAGCTTAGTTATTGTTTTATATCCTTTTCCGACCAATGTTTGAGTTGTGGTATCTTTATTGGGAATTAGTTGTTTAGTATAAATAATATACCTTGAGTTAACTACGTAACATGTAGAAGGTTTGTCAAATAAGAGATAACAACATAATATTTTTCTCAAGGCAATTTATACAATTAAGTAGGACACAAGGATTATTCAAGTGCAAAATTTCACACTACTTCCAAGTTCCTGCATTAAAAGATGTCGTATGAGCTCACCCTGATTAGAACTGATTTTAAATGCCCCTCCTACATCATAAGATATTCTTTTGAATTTAAGTGCTCTTCATGCATTAGAAGATGTCCTTTTGAGTTCAAACCATCTTAAGGTATATTTGAAGATTCAATGCGGAAGCCATGTAATTGTTGGATAGTTTTTACAATACCATTTGTAATAAAATATTACAAGGCTTTCCCCTTTGCCATATGTTGAACCTTCATTTTTTTCAATGGTCTTACCAATACTAATTTTTTTGTGTTGGACGATCAAGTTCTTTCTCCAATTGTGATGCACTGAAATGAATGTATCCCTATTGACGATCATCTCCCCAATAATCCTTGCAATCCTTTTTTTTTCTTGCCACTTGGATCTTTCCACATGTCACATTTTTTCAACTTTCTACAACAATTTCATTTGCCACAATTTTTTACAATGATTTTCATTTGTCACATTCAAGACAAGTGCTTTAGTACTTGTTGTGAACTTAACTTTGAGAGGAAAAGGAAGAGAATAATCAAAGTATATAATGGAGGCCAGGCCAAGCCAATGACTTGTTATGAACGACACAATTGTATGTAGTATGGATTATTTTAATATATAACCTTTTATTTATAAATGTCATTTTCACCACAATAAGATCGTTGTGTGGATCAATTCAAGGGTTCATAGCTTTGACGTTAGGCCGATTTCAAGTGCAATAGGGTTGGAATACAATCTCAAACATCAAACAAAGGCATATGTGGTAACTTTTATGATAAATTTAGAAGGAGAAAATCTTTTATTTATGTATTTCTGAAATTTATGTTACAGGTTTGCTGAAGTTTATGTTACAGGTTTGCTGAAATTTGAAAGGATTTTTAATTTGGAGTTGAGGTTAATTAGAATGTTTCTATTAAGCGTCCACACAAAGTATAATTAAACCATATCTTGCTTTTGTATAACCCTGTAAAAATTGAAGTGTTGTAATTTTATTAATTGGTTCACCTTTCTTCCATGTTTCCTTTCATTTAAGGTGTTTGATCCATTGTTTAGATTCTATGTTCGATTCCCTTGGATTTAACTTACCATGTCCTAAGGTTGTCTTAATATATATAGTGTTTGAAAATGTTTATTCTCAATTTACTATAATATATGATTGAAGAAATTGAAATTGAAATTTTCATATACTTAACAAAATATATTTCATGATGAGTTTTCAAACATTTTTACTCCATACATAATACATTCCACTATATTTTATTACTTTGTTTTGTTTTTTTAGTAATTTCAATTTAGTTTATAATTTTATTATTTCCCTTTGGTTTTCCTTCATCATTCCACCATCATTGTCTCTTCACCATTTTAATCACTTCATTTTCTTTCTTTTTTTTTTCTAAAAAATAGTGTGTTTGATGAGTTTTCAAACATTTTTGCTCCATACATAATACATTCCACTATATTTTATTACTTTGATTTTTTAATAATTTCACTTTAGTTTATAATTTTATTATTTTCCTTCATCATTCCATCATTTGTCTTTTCTAATCACTTCATTTTCTTTCTTTTTAATTTTTCTCAAAAGTAGTGGTCACATATTTGTAAATATTAAAAAAATTAAAGTATAATTGAAAATATTTTATTAAGTGTGAAATGAAAATTAATCTTATGAAATACTCATTTTCCAGCCAAAAACAAAATCTAATAATCTTTAAATAACATAATCACCACAAGATGTTCTTTTTTCCCTTTCATAAGAGTATGCTAGTTTATTATTCCTGTTTATGCTAGTTTATTATTGGGAATTATTATTAAAACAATATATATTTTATTTTTTTAGATAATTAATAATTATTATTCCAAGTGTAATTTTTAATCCCTATTAAAAAAAACAAAACTTGGATTATGCAAGTCTCTTTTCTCATATTTTGGATCCAATTTTGGGAAAAATTGGTATGATAAGAAAAATTCTATGACTGACATACCAGACAGTCTTACCCTTGGGTCTCTTCTTCATGCCCAAGGGGAGATTGACTATTTATTGCTGTTGAGAAGTAGAATGTTTAGATTCCTCTTTGAAAAGAGTACCATTGATGATATCAGATCAGTGAGTAAAACAGAAGCAGATCAGCTGTTTGAATCTCATGGCGTGCAGCAACAGAGTACGAGCCTACCGAGCCTCCATTGTGCACAGCGTGGGCGACCCCTCGCAGGTGGGCATCGAGGCCTCCTACCAGTACTATGAAGACGGCCTCCTCGTTGTCTCCGACGGGAAAATACAAACCCTAGGCCACGCCCACGATCTGCTTCCCAGCCTGAGCCACGGCACCGAAGTCGTACATTACCAGGACGCCCTTATCGCCCCGGGCTTCATTGACGCCCACATCCACTTCCCGCAGCTCGAAATCGTGGCGTCTTATGGCCACCAGCTCCTGGACTGGCTCCACAACCATGTCTTCCCTGCCGAGGCTCGCTTCGTCGACGGTGCCCACGCCTCTACCATGGCCCGCCGCTTCCTCGAGGAGCTTCTGCGCAACGGCACGACAACGGCGCTCGTTTTCGGGAGCTCGCACATGGACGCAGTGGATGCCTTTTTCGAGGCGGCGTCAGAGCTAGGGCTTCGGATGATAGCCGGCAAGGTCCTCATGGACTGCAACGCCCCCGATTCTGTCACCGACACACCGGAGTCCGGCTACAGGGACAGCGCGGAGCTCATCCGTCGCTGGCACGGCAAAGGCCGCCTGAGCTACGCCGTCACGCCACGGTTCGCGATCACCTGCAGCGGGGAGCAGCTACGGCGCGCCGGAGAGTTGCTCGCGGAGAACCCTGGGGTATACCTGCACACGCACCTGTCGGAGAATAAAAAGGAAATTGAAACCGTGGCGGAGCTCTTCCCCGAGCACCGTGGCTACCTCAATGTCTACGACCACTACAAGCTGGTGGGCCCGCGGTCAGTGTTCGCCCACGGTGTCCACCTGACGGACGAGGAGTGCGCCCGCCTCGGGCAGAGCGGTGCTGCCGTGGCTTTCTGCCCGACGTCCAATCTTTTCTTGGGCAGTGGGCTCCTGGACCTGCCCAGGCTGGAGAAGCACGGGGTCAGCGTGGGGCTGGGCACCGATGTGGGCGGCGGCACCAGCTTCTCGTTGCTCCAGACGCTCAACGAGGCCTATAAGGTTATGCAGCTCCAGGGCCACGCGCTTCACCCTTTCAAGTCGCTCTATTTGGCCACGCTCGGCGGTGCGCGGGCTTTGAGGCTCGACGATCGGATCGGGAGCTTCGCCGCGGGCAATGAGGCGGATTTCGTGGTGCTCGACTACAAGGCCACGCCGTTGATCGAGCAACGAATTAAGGGGGCGCGCAACCTTGAAGAGAAGTTGTTCGTGCTCATGATGTTGGGGGACGACCGTTGCGTGAAAGAGACATTTTCTGCCGGGAAGTCTGTCCATAAGCGGTCTAATTGCTGATCACCTTTGCCTTTCAGATTTTTACCTTTGCCAAATGCTTGGGTCATGATATGATTTTTTGAAAACTATTTACTAATAAAGTGAGTGTATCAAATATTTAAATTTTTATTTTTCTCTTTTTAAATTTAGATTTAGATTAGTTGATAAGCTCCCTGTAAGGGGCCACTCACCAAAGTTCAGTTGTTGAGCTCCCTGTAAGAGGCCACTCACCAAAGTTCAGTTGTGTACGTGAACAATAAATTGTTTCATAAGTAGTGATCCACAGCCTGAGATAGTTTCTATGATTTTAAGTTATAATCAGCATTTTGAAATAGTTTCTATGATTTTAAAATATATTGTGTTTTTATAACTTCAAAATATATTGTGATTAGTATTTTGGAATAGTTTCTATAACTTCAAAATACATTTGGAATAGCTTTTCTGACTTTAAAATACACCATGATCAGTTTTTTGGAATAGTTTCTATGACATCAAAATACATCTGGAATAGTTTTTAATATTTATGGTCGTAGTCTAAACATTTCAAGTTTTGTATCTTTTCTGGGGATATTTTCGGGGATATTTTCTCTAAATTTGACCAGAAATTGTTGTATCTGCAGATTTGAGTGATTAATGTGCTCCGAGAGTTTTTCAACACGTTGAATCCATTTCTACATTCATAAATGCAATTTAAACAACAATTTTTTTGATTTCATGTAGATTTATGTTGCTGGATAAGTAAAATAGTTAGACAATGCAGTTTTATGACTTTAAAATACACCGTGATCAGCGTCTTGAAATAGTTTCTATGACTTTAAAATAGGCTGTGATTGGCACCAGAAATAATTTCTGACTTTAATTTAGGTCGTGATTAACATCCTTGAATTATGACTTTAAAATCTCGTTCACCTTCCCTCACAGACCTGGAATAGTTTATGAGACTTTAAAATAAGTCATGATTGATACCCTTGAATAGTTTCTATGACTTTAAAATCTCCTCCCCTTCCCTCACAGTTCAGAATAGTTTCTATTACTTCAAAATAAAATCTCATTCCCTTCCCCGACAAACCTAGAATAATTTCTGACTCTTTAAAATACGCTGTGATTAACATCCTTGAATAGTTTTTATGACTTTTAAATCTCCTCCCCTTCCCTCATAGACTTGGAATAGTTTACAGAGACTTGAAATAGTTTCTACTACTTTAAAATACACCGTGATCCCTCATAGACTTGGAATAGTTTACATAAAATACACCGTGATCCCTCATAGACTTAGAATAGTTTACAGAGACTTGAAATAGTTTCTACGACTTTAAAATACACCGTGATCAACATCCTTGAATAGTTTCTAGGATTTTAAATCTCCTTCCCCTCCCTCAAAGACAACATGAATAAGTGGTTAAGGCTGATTGTAAAGGGTCACACAGACAGCTTATACTTCCCAGCTTATAGCTTTTTCAGGCCATTGTAATTCTTCTATCTGAAAAATCTTTCAACTCTCATCTTTCAAAATTATTCATGAAGAAAATGATTTGGATTCAGAAGAAGTTTGAAAAAAATTGACGTCAGAAAATATTCTATGACTAGAAATTGTTAGGTATATCTAAATTTTGTGAATTTGTTTTGAACATGAAGTTGGGAGTTTCGAAATAACAATGTAAGCGCCGTATTAACAGGCTTAACCATCCTTAATATAGTAGCTAAAATGAGTTTTCTCATCTGGCAGTCCAAGAGAGTCTTCGTGATCCCTGTTGCGCAGGTAGAGCTTCTGTTGTTCAGAGTCAGAATAAGGCCGAGTGTAAAGAGTCACACAGACAGCTTATCATTCGCAGCTTATAGTGCCCTACTTTTTCTGGCCATTGTAATGCTTCTATTTAAAGAAGGCTTGCAACATTCTCCCCTTTCAATATGATTCAAAAAGAAGATGATTTGGATTCAAAAGAAGTTTGAAGAAAATCGATCTCAGAAAATATTTTAAAACTAGAAATTGTTAGGTATATCTGATTTTGAGAATTTGTTTGAGAATTTGTTTTTGAACATGAAGTTGGGTTTTGGAAATAACAATGTAAAAGTTACTTAATGTGTGGAAATGTCTTACATAAATAGGTGAGAAAGAACAATCACAACAGCATTGAGGATAAACCAAGAATTTTCAGTGAAGCTCTTATTCAAACTTACTCATATGTGTATACATGAACGTGATCAACAAAGATGGACGTAGACAGACCGTATACTACAATGTTGCCTCTACTAATGATGATAACTCAATTTAAAATAAGAGGCCTTTTTATGCACATAGTGCTCCTGTATACACCCGCCTTTTTTTGGTCAATGAAAGAGATGATTTATATTACTCAAAATTTACAATGAGATACATAGTAGAAGCACCAAAACAAAATCTGGGTACCCTTTAGCTTAGTTGTGGGGTCCCGTACCAAGGTCTGGATCAGCAACTGTTACTAAAATTGGAACCAGAAAATAAAGCAGATGAGGCCGAAGCCTTTGCGGTCATCACAATAGCTCTTACATGCCTGATTTGCAGACAAACAAAGGATGAAATGGGCTACTCCACAATTCCAAAAACTAGCTGTAACCCCTATACTAACGGGGTTAACCATCCTTAATATTCTGCTACTAGGAGCAAAAATGAGTTGTCTAGACAATCTTCATAATCATAATCCCTGTTGCGCAAGTAGAGCTTCTGTTCAGAATCAGAGCTAACTCCTTCAAATGGAATTGCATTGCTTCTGGTGGGCATGGCCCTATCCCCTTTCTGGCAGCCCTAATCTCTTCCCTGGATTGTCTCTGCTCCCGTATGCTGACTACAATGGCATTTGCCAGAGAGTATCCAGCTTCTTCTCCAGGTCTTCCTGCGACCATTCACTTAACTAATTAGGACTTTCTAATCACATCTTCATGATGTTGGCATGATGATGTAAGTCACTGCACACTCTTAAATGATAAAGGTTATTGTCATGGTTGTCATCCTCATCATCACCATAATATAATGATAATTCTATCAACCCACATAATTAAGTCACTATGAAATAAAATAGACTACAAGATATAACATAATGACCATTTTGGGTCTAACAATTGCCCGCCCCCTCTTCTACACATGAGCATCTCACTCAAAGTACTGAGTATATTGTCATCTTTGGTGTTGTCTCCAATTCGCTCGTTATTGCTATTGCTACTACTAAAACCATAGCTCCTTGAGCTTGTATTCGTCGTCTCTTCATTATCTACAACAAGAAGTCTCTCATCCTCTTCTACATGGTCCTCGTTAATTATCTGTTCATTAAAATTGATTTCTCTGAAGTTTCACACTCATCGTTCTTTAATTCATGTGTGAAAACTGCAAATGGTATATCGTTGCAGCATTATTTTCATGCCAACCTAGAACGTATTACACACTACTAGATTCATAGCATCTAACTTCAAATTAGTCAAGTTGGTTGGTTCCTTTGTTGCTTTGATTATACTTCTTTTCAAAATTAGCAATATAGCTATAAGTATAAGTAATGTAATGAATGAGGGTTATAGTTTTGGTTAGGGGCTTAACATGTCCTTCCCATTCAAACAAATGTTGCCTTCTACATTAATCTATTACTTTAAGATATTCTTCGGAAGTCATTGATTGAGATTCCTCAAATCTATCTATGTATTCAATATTCATACTTGTATGATTACTATTCATTAGTCATTTGTTTTCTTGGATCGATCAATAATATTTTACTATCATGTCTTATAACCAATTTGCATATCCCCTAATCATGAATAGCTGAGACCCAACCACAATCATCCTAATAAAGATGAATAATTTGAAGCCCCTTGGTATGTTGGAGTCACCATGAAATCAACTAAGAATCTGTCTTGCGATAAAGACTTCTTGTGATATTGACATTCCTTTGGGTTCCATCCTTGTCTATCCATTCGTATCCATTCCTTTTCTAGTAGGAGATTGACTACTGAAACCCGTTCTATCACAATATACTTCATTTATAATCATTGATGGTCAATGTGACTTTAATAGCATGATTGTCTTTGTTCATCACCCAGCTAATATCTTTCCACTCTCAAGGAGATTCTCTATAATTGTTTTATAACAGGTTTGTTCATTTCTCTACATTCAGATGCAATGGTTTCAACTATACAACTTTACCTACTCATTTTCACACATAACTTTATGTACCTTGTATATTGGTTTTCCATGTAAAATGTATATTGTCAATGTTTCCATCTCTATTGGGGTTTCCTTTTTTTGTATGGCTTGATGAACTAGCTCAATTG
>ML784016.1:568029-597229 GCA_009831015.1 Picea engelmannii
CCTAATAAGACAATGCACAAGGAACAAAGAGTTGGTGTGTCTTGCCACCAAATGTTCCAATATCATCTTCATTTCTCTTCAATCCATCCTCACTTATATGTTGGAGTTGAAGAGGATGTTTATCTTTTATGAGTGGTACTCTAATCCATTTAGCAAGAAACAAGAAGGGCATGTTATTGCTAAAACGATTTTCCAAGATTCTTTAAGGGATGGAATAGAGGAGGTTTGTTCGGTTAGCGAACCTTAGGTAAAGTTCTTTCACTTGGTGGTTGGTGAAAATCTTGCAATGGGCTACTTGTAGAAGGCCATTAATAAGGTGAAATAAGCTATAAAAAATAATTATAGGCCCCAGGGTGAAGAGGAAGAGCTTAGATATAATGATATGGGCTTTAATTGATGGTGGATGGAACAAATTGCTCCATCATCCCATTCATGCAACATGGGTCTACCTCAACTCTACCCATTGTAAATTTGATTCTTATGGTGATGTCATGGAAATATTATTTTCTTGTATTCAATGAATGGTGCCTAATCCAGAGGGATGCTAGAAGAAGTTGGTGTATTCTGCTAATTGGTGAACAATTAGGATCACCATTCTACTATCAGTGAACAAATAGGATCATTGAAGCACTCTTTGATTTTAGAGCAATGAGAGGATTCTAGATTCCATGATAAATCTTTCCCAAATATGTTGATTTGATGAGATTGACTGAAATTGATTGGATTGTAGATAACATGTTCAAGAGACCAGTTTCCATGTTGGAATTCCCAAATTCTAATTGAATTTTGACTGATAGGATTTCGAAACTTGAAGCCTGATAATCATCATTGATATTCCCCCTTGTCAATGCTAGATTTTCTTTACTTACAGAGCATTAGAGTTACCAATGCTGTTTTACTTTATTACCATTAACATATATATCATGTACTGAGCAGTAGTAGCATAAACAAGAGACAAAAAGAACACAAGAGATTTATCCAGGGAAAACCCCAAATGGAGGAAAAACCCAACAACCTTTCTTAGATAGATTCCGTTCACAAAGTCCAACCATTCACTAGCTCTCAAGAGCCACATACAAGATATAAACCCTAGCACTAGGGTAGCGCACCTCTAGTGCTCATAGCTGCAACAACAACACACTATAAGAATAGCGCACCTCCTTAGAGAGATAGCACACAAGATAAAGTAGCCACCAAGAATAACCAAAGACCCCAACTCTACGTCTCCTCTTCCTCCTCAGACTTGCACACCTTTTCCTTAATGAGAGTGTGTGTTGTGAGTGTGTCCAAATGAGCTAGACGTCCTCCTTATTTATAGTCTTCAAGTCAACTGTCTGGGCCGACTTCTTCTCTGGGAATCTTATTTTACTTTATTCTTTTCTGTGTGGGCCGACTTCTCTTCTGGGTATTCTTCTTGTTGTTTAATGGTCTTCCTGGACTTCTGGAATCTTCTCTTCATCTAAGAAATGTCTTCTAGAGGAAAGTTCCTCTCACAACTACCAAAACATCAACAGTCCCTCTTAGCTAGGGAGGTATCTTTCACAATGTCTTCATCTAGTAGTCCACTAACTACTCTGCAATAAGCTGGTAGCAAACAACTACCACACTTCCATCTGTAGCTCGAAACATCTGTCATAGTCTCTGCAATCAAGTAGAACTCAACTAGTTCCAATGTGAACTGGTAGTCTCCATGGCAATCAACTAGTAACACACAACTACTATAATGCCATCCAGTAGAACACGACTATGCCGATCCATAGTAGTACACCACTACTATCTAGTGGTACATAACCACTCTAAGTAGCACACGACTACTATCCAGAGACACAATGTCTCCATCCTACAATCAACTAGTAGCTACACAAGCTACCACCATGCAGTCCAACAGTCTATATGATTATGCAACAATCAACTAGTAGCACACAACTACTACCATGCCATCAACCATAATCATAGTCTGCAATCCTCATGACTATGCAACAATCAGCTAGTAGCACACAACTACTACAATGCCATCATCCATAGTCATGACCTCTATAACTATGCGTAAATCAACTAGTAGCACACAACTACTACAATGCCATCAACCATAGTCATAGTCTCTACAACTATGCAACAATCAACTAGTAGCACACATTTGCTACAATGACATCAACCTAGTTGTAATCGATGTCTCTATAACTATGCAACAATCAACTAGTAGCACACAACTACTACAATGCCATCAACCATAGTTATAGTCTCATCTAGTAGCACGAAGCTACTCCCATAGTCCTCATGACTATGCGTGTGATGTTTCTTCTCTCATCAGGTCCGACAGTGCATTACCCCCTCTGTCACCTCATATGACTGATTTAGGGAACCCTTGGCTAGAGGGGTTAGCTGACATGAGAAGAAACAACACACCTCCCTCTCAACGAGGGTGGACATTCTGCATCACGCCAAGCTTGTCTATGAAGTACTCATACTTCACTCTAGACAGAGGCTTGGTGAGAATGTGCACTATCTGCTCATCCGTAGATATGTACTGGAGCTCTATAGCTCCTCTCTGCACCATGTCTTGGATGTAATGATATTTGATCTCTATGTGCTTTGACTTGTCATGAAAGACATGGTTCTCTGAAAGCCTCACACAACTTTGATTGTCACAATGTATCAAAGTTGGATCCAATTCTAGATCAAATATCCTGCAAGCAACTTCCGAAGTCACACTGCTTCACGACTTGCCACACTAGCTGCGATATACTCTACCTCTACTGTACTGAGTGCCACTGATGTCTGCTTCCTGCTCAACTATGAGATCATACCTGATCCTAGACTGAAGCAACATCCATGAGTACTCTTTCAATCCACTGCACTCTCTACCCAGTCAGAGTCTATATATCCCTGTAGCTTCACATCACCACCCGAGACATATCTCAATCCATATCCAATCGTACCATGTAGGTACCTCAACACCTCAACATATATTTTGCTGCCATCCAATGTACATGTCTAGGTTCAACCACGTACTGACTCAAGGCATTCACTGCAAATCATATGTCTGGCCTGGTGTTAACTAGGTACATCAAGGATCCAATCGGTTGTATGTACATCGTGGAATCCACCAAATCTGAAGATGAATCACTCAAAACTTCAGATTTATCGGCATGGGTGTGGCCATGGACTTGCAATTCATCATCCCAAATCTCTACAGGATCTCAACAATATATTTTCCTTGACTAAGAAAAATCTCATCTGATCTCTGCCACACCTCCAATCCCAAGAAGTAATGCATCAGACCTAGATCCTTCATCTCAAACTCTGAAGCGAGCTCCCTCTTGCACCTAACTACGAGCTTCTCATCTCCTGTCAGAAACAAGTCATCCGTGTATAGAACCAAGATCAACGAACATCCATTCTCAACCTTATAGTAAAGGTTGGGATCCACATCACTCTTGGTAAATCCCAAGCTCATCAGGGAGCTATCTATCCTAGCATACCATGCCCTGGATGCTTGCTTCAATCCATACAAGGCCTTCTTCAATCTGCAAACATGAGACTCTTTCCCATGGATCAAAAAACCTTGTGGCTGCTCTATGTACACTTCTTCTTCTATTACATCCATATGGTGTAATTTCCATTCCATTGCGGAAACAATCGCAAAAATCGATTTGATGGAAGTGTACTTTGCTACAGGAGCAAATGTTTCATCATAGTCTTCTCCCCCTCTCTAGGAGAATCCTCTAGCCACAAATCTTGACTTGTACTTTTCTATGATGCCATCTGCAACATACTTGATCTTGTAGATCCATTTGGAATTCACTACTGACTTCCCTTCTGGTCTCAGAACCACCTCCCACACATTATTCTTCATATGGACCGATACTCCTCCATCATGGCATCCTTTCATTCCTGTTTCTCAACAACTTCTTCAAAGGTGGAAGGTTTCGAATCAATGATGTTGCTCATTAGTGCCAGATAGCTAGAAAACTTATGTGGTCTCTTTCTCTCTCTAAAAGAGCCTTTGGGAGCTGCATGTCCTTCAACTTATTGCAAGGTGTTCCGGAGCCACGCTGGTCTCTTCCTATTGATTGCAGCGTCTTTGGGTGGATCTATAGGTCTCTTTGACTCTACCATCTCATTTTGAACTTCTGGAATGTGTTCCTCGGTTGTAGAGTCTTCCATAACTGCTTCCTTTGGAGCCTCCTGCTCCTCTCGGTTCTTATCCATGTGAGACTTCCTTGATCTTTTGAAGGCTTCATCTTCATCAAATGTTACATCACGACTGATCTCAATCTGTCTCTGCCCGGGAATGTATATTTTGTAAACCTTCAAAGTCTCACTGTATCCAACGAATGTGCCCTTCTTTCCTGAAGGTTCCAGCTTCGTTCTCTTCTCCTTTGGAACATGTATAAATACTGGACAACCAAAAATCCTTAAGTGACTGATTTCTGGTTTCTTTCCAGTGAACACCTCTTCAGGTGTCTTTTTCCCCAATATCTTGTGAGGACTTCTATTTTGGACATACACAACTATACTAGAGGCTTCTACCCATAAGTGCATGGGTAGGCCCTGGTCATGGATCATCGCTTTCGTTGCTTCTACAATGGATTTGTTCTTTCTTTCTGCAACCCCATTCTACTGGTGGTTGTAGGGAGTTGTTAGCTCCCTCTTAATCCCCGCTTCTTTGCAAAAGCATTTAAACTCCTTTGAGGTGTACTCACCTCCATTATTAGATCTCAAGACTTTTAATCTTCCTTTCAGAGAGATTTTCAACTAAAGCCTTGAATTCCTGAAACTTGTTGGAGACGTCATATTTTGTTTTCAAGAAGTAGATCCATGTCTTTCGAGAGTAGTCATCTATGAATAAGACATAGTATACAAAGTTGCCTAAGGATGGCACTGTCATCTGTCCGCATACATCAGAGTGTATGATGTCCAAGATACCCTTGGACCTGCTGTCACTGCTAGTAAAGCTTCCCTTGACATTCTTGCCAAGTGTGCAACCTTTGCATACTCCATCACGTTCTACCTGAATGTCGGGTAGACCGGTAACCATTTTTCCCAATATAGGTAGTGCCCTATAGTTTATGTGGGCAAGTCTTCGGTGCCATAACTCACTTAAGTTAACACTGTTGTGTATAAGGGCTTGTTCTTGGTGTCCCTTCAATTTATGTAGTCCTCCCTCTCGAACATCGATCACGGTAGCTTTATCGATGCTTGAACTCTTGGGCCATAGAAGAACTTGGCCATCCACAAAAGCTACCCTGAAGCCTTATATTCTAAAGCAGAGATGGAAAGTAAGCTCTTCTTTAAGTTTTGTACAAGCAAAATATCTTTAATTAAAAGACGATTACCTGAGTCAAGTTGTAGGGAGGCTTCTCCAACGCCTTTGACTGCATGCTTGGAATCATCTCCAAGCTCCACTTGAAGGGATGAGCTCTTTTCTATCAGATTTGAAACAGAGTTTATGGATCCAATCATGCACTTGGAAGCACTGCTATCTATGAGCCAAGTGTCACTCCTTTGAGTGATGGTTCCTGTGAGTGCTGAAACAAATACAAATTCTTCATCCTTTGACTTGTGTTCTTCAACTTTTGTTGTATGTGCATGGTGCTTCTTCTTCTTTCCCTTTTCATGTTTATGAGGGCATTGTGAGGCATAATGTCCCATCTTCTTGCAGGTGTAGCATCTGATATTTGACACATCCTTCCTGTGGCGTGGCTTCTTAGACTTCTTCGAGCTGCCTTCTTCCCTTTCCTTTCTCATCTTTAGTTCTGATACATTAGGTATCAAACGATCCTTTATTGAGTCTGCCAAGATCCTCCTTCTCGAACTTTGCTTCGATGTCTTCTTCTTCTGGTTTTGGAAGCATCTGCTTGATATGATCCAATAACTCATTCTCTTCTAGAATGAGGATAACTTTGTGCTTCTAGGATTTGAAGTTATCTGCTCCATCCAATCTATCTTCAACTCTCATGCTGGTTGACATTTTTCGCTGGTAGAAACCCTAGCACTGAAAAATCTCGATTTTTCAAACTTCACCAAACAATACACTTAGGGTTTCAGGGGGTGCGCTAGGGTAGGGTTCATTGCTCTGTGAAAGAATTTTCACGAACATCTTTGGGATAGTGCTCAACGAGCTTGACAAAGTATTGCAGCTGCAAGGCGCTGATGTAGTGATCTTCCTTCCAGTGGTCAAACTGTTTTGAAGGTAACCAACTATGATTCCATGTTACCAGTTCTTTACTTACAGAGCATTAGAGTTACCGGTGTTCTTTTACTTTATTACCTTTAACAAATATATCATGTACTGAGCAGTAGCAGCATAAACAAGAGACAAAAAAAACACAAGAGATATATCCCGGGAAAACCCCAAATGGGGGGAAAACCCAACAACCTTTCTTAGATAGATTCTGTTCACAAAGTCCAACCATTCACTAGCTCTCAAGAGCCACATATAAGATATAAACCCTAGCACTGGGCTAGAACACCTCTAGTGCTCACAACTGCAACAAGAACACACTACAAGAATAGTGCACCTCCTTAGAGAGATAGCGCACAAGATAAAGTAGCCACCAAGAATAACCAAAGACCCCAGCTCCTTGTCTCCTCTTCCTCCTCAGAGTTGCACACCTTTTCCTCAATGAGAGAGTGTGTCCAAATGAGCTAGACATCCTCCTTATTTATAGTCTTCAAGTCAACTGTCTAGGCCGACTTCTTCTCTGGGAATCTTATTTTACTTTATTCTTTTCTGTGTGGGTCAACTTCTCTTCTAGGTATTCTTCTTGCTGTTTAATGGTCTTCCTGGACTTCCACAATATTCTCTTCATCTAAGAAAGGTCTTCTAGAGGAAATCTCCTCCCACAACTGTTAAATTTTGAGCTTGATTTCTTATGCGGATTATTTCTTTGAATTCTTCAACACTTTGATTCCAGCTTAATACATTTCAACAATATAGAATCATATCTGAATAACAATAATCATGTAGATACGTAAGCATGCACATCAACAAAACATATGCCCTAGGGGAACCCTATACAGGGAGAAAAACCCCAACAAACGATATTCCTTTATTGCATTAATAATGTAAGATCACTTACAAACATCCACCATGAAAACTTTGCTCTTAAAGAGCTTTCCAAGTTGACTCTGACCTGATAGAGACCTAAGAGACCTTGCTGATATAGATGTATCCTAGTTGCTTTCAAAGATTGAGATATATCAGCTCTGATATGGGCTGTTGAAGCTGCCTCTAATTGACTGATACATGCCTCTAATTAGCACTGGAGCAACTGCCTTTGTATGCTGTTCTACACAACACTGTTTGATGCCTCTATATTGCTATAGCGGGAAAACCCCCCTATGGACTACACTAGGGTTCAACATGTAGGCATAGCTAACCGTCTAAAGTCTCCTACTCTTTAAAAACTACTCCAAATACACCCCACATTCATACATAAAACACAAGGTAAAAAGATCCGGTAACTCTACCTTAAACTCTGCGTTCGGTGTCGATCATTTCGCGTTCGGTTGTTCCTTGACTACAAATCTCCTCCCAAGGCCGACCTGTATTCATAAACATACAAACAAAGAACTACGAACATGCATCTTATATATGAATTAGTGGGTTAGATGTCATAATCAAATATAAATCAAACATAAAGATTGAACACATCATATCTGGGACAGAAAAAGTATTCGTTTTTATTAATCTCACAAAGTTACTTACAATGAGATCGACGACTGCTCCTCGAACCTGGTCCAGGCTCCTCTTCACCAAGCTCCAACTGCACTTCCACGTATCTTTCTCCTCTCACAATTCTCTCTAGGGAAATGGCATAAGCTTATGAATGAGGAAAAAGGCAAGAATAGGGAATTTTGGCTCAAAACTCACAATGTGGCTACAAATTCTTGGGGCAAGGGGGGAAAGTGAAATGGATAGAGTTTCACTGTTCTTATGCTTAGCTTTGGAATGAGACCCGAACACCTCCTTTTATATGACAAAAGGATGGTTATTCGGTTGGGTGACGGGCTATAGGTGGTGGGACAGTTGGAAAACTATCCAATAGCCCGTAATCTCAACGAATTCCTTGCAACTTTTTAATTTTTGCAACATTTGTGGGTATACGCGGGTGGTAATGGTGCAGCTAGCGTACACACGTGCACTGTAGTGGTGCAACAAGTGTGTGTACGTGGGCAGTAGTGGTGCAGGGTGCGTACATCTTCAAAAATATGGTTTTTAAGAAGAGCTGCTCAGTGATGGTTTGGCAAAATGCCAGGTATGCATGTATGGTGCAATTTAGGGTTATAACATATATGCGCCTCTATATGCTGATATACAACACTGATGTGCTGCCTCTGTATGCTGCCCTACACAACACTGTTTGTTGCCTCTATATGCTGATATACAACACTGATGTGTTGCCTCTGTATGTTGTCCTACACAACACTGTTTGTTGCCTCTATATGCTTCACCCTTAACTTGCATATAAACTGTGTGGAAGAGAGGGGTCGACCTCTGTTTATAAAGGAATGTAGGAGAAGTGGAGAGGGATTGGAATAGAGGTGTGAAAGCATGCTTGAATTAACTCAGCATTATACTTTAGTTCGAAAATAGAACTAGACTTGAGACTTCAGTTACAACTCAACTTTACACTTTAATTCGAAAATAGACACGAGACTTCAGTTACAACTCAACATTACACTTTAGTTCGAAAATAGAACTAGACTTGATACTTCGGTTACAACTCAACATTACACTTTTGTTGGAAAATAGAACTAGACTTGAGACTTCAGTTAGAACTCGAGTCTTTACAAGGCAATTCAAATTTCTCTTCATGGTGGATAATGTTACACGTGCCAACGCACTGGATCGATACATTTATATCATTTACAATATTAGGAATATCGTTTGTTTCTAGCTCTTAGGAATTTTATATTCAACCTAACTTTTGCTAGATGCCTTGACTTTTTCTCATGGCTCACAAGGCTTGACTAGGCTCACAGAGGTTGCACGTTCCCCCTAACTTTTTCACTAGCATGTCTATGCTCACAGAGGTTGTACGTTCCCCTTGACTTTTGCACTAGACTGTCTATGCTCACAGAGGTTGTACGTTCCCCCTGACTTTTTCATTAGACTTACATAACATCTCATTCATCCTAACTTTTGGTTTGAATCACAGAGGTTGTACATTCCCCTTGGCTTTTGTCAATACCTCACAAGACTGGTTGATTCTCCAAATCTCCTTGGCTAGCCTCAGGGTGGCCCATATGGCCTTTCATTGGAGAATGACTGTTGATGCTGCCAAATTTAACAACTACCAAAACATGAACAGTCAGTTGCAAGGAGAGAAGATTGTCAAAAGGATCTAAGCTTGATCTTTTGGATTCTTCCATAGCTCTTTTATTACTATATGTGGTGGTTTTTGGTTGACCACTAACCATTTTGACTTGATCAATGTAGTGGTTTTGTTGACCACTAACCATTTTGACTTGATACCATGTATCTAGTGGTTTTTGTCAATCACTAACCATTTTTAATTCTTCAATGTAGTTCTCCCCTTGAGATGCAAGAGAGTTCCATTTTATCTTTATCAAAGTACTCGTTTTCAATTTTTAGAATGGGCCCCAGTCACGCCCAAAATCATCATCTGTAACAATTTTTTGAAATCCAATTACTTCTGTAACTTTACCATTCAAATACGTCTTTACCTGTGTTTGAACACAAATTACTTTAGTAACTTTACCATTCAAATATTCAAATTTGCACAATGAACTTTTTTAGAGGAACAACATAGACCAAAAACACTTTTACTGAATATGATTGCATTCTAGTCTTTTTTTCTTGCCTAATTATGGGAATGCTATGATTTCATGTGCCCAAAGCCCTGATGCATGGACGGTTTGGTATATTTATAGCCTAATAAATGATATCCATGCTCCGTTGAAATGCATGAAGGATTTGATGATTCAAAAGTATTCAAAAAGGAGATTTATTCATACATATAACCAACATGTTTATGCTGAAGCAGACACTAACATACGCTAAACTCTATCCACATTGTGTGTGGGGATGCTTGGAGGTAAAATTATCCCTTAGTTCTCTACAACATTGAGATCTGATGAAGCTGATAAACTTACATTTCTAGAGAGAACTCATTAAGATCTGATGAAGGTGATAAACTTACATCTCTAGTCAGCGTGCGGTTTCCTGGAAATGGCACAAAGGGCTAAGCCTACATGGTGACTAGATGAATGAGAGAACGATGTGCAATGGCATATATCAGACAACTCTGTCACAAAAAATGCAGCTTCAACTGGTAAAGCATGTACAGTTGCAACAACCTGCATTGTATTATTTGTAGACTTCATTAAACTAACTACTAATAACTATTAGGGACGAAAAGATAAACATAATGCATAAAAGTTTGATAGATAATATTTGTGATTCAAGAAAGGCATTACAATCAAACAATCTAAGAAAGTTTCCAACGGTGGAGAGAACTAAGGTCCAACAATAAAGATAATTGCCCCTCCCCAATAACTGTATTCAATAAAGAATGGAATGCATGTGTCCACTCGCATTAGAAATATCAAGTTTGTAGGAATATGAAGCTTTCCACTCTCTTGGCAATACTGACTGGGATTGTGGAGAGAACTAAGGTCCAACAATAAAGAGAATTGCCCCTCCCCAATAACTGTATTCAATAAAGAATGGAATGCATGTGTCCACCTGCGTTAGAAATATCAACTTTGTAGGAATATGAAGCTTTCCACTCTCTTGGAAATACTAACTGGGATTTCTATAATATATTATATTATCGAGCTATCAAGTTTTGGCTTTGGAAACCCAGGCGGATCCAATGCCATGGTGGGTAAGATGTTTTGGAAACTCAACCGTCCAGCATGGGACAATATACAAAAGCGAAATTTCATTGGTCCAGGCGGATCCAATGCCATGGTGGGGAAGATGCTTCCACATGGGACAATATACAAAAGCGAAATTTCATTGGTCCAGGCAGATGTAGTCTCTGCAAGCAACACTTAGAATCAATTCCCCACCTTTTTCTAAGATGCCCCTTTTCAACAGTTGTTTGCTCAGAGCTTCAAAAGTATGGGAACTCACTGTCGATGGGAGAGTGAAACTATTGAAGATGCATTCAAAGTATGGATGGAAAATCCATGTTCTAAACAACACAAGGCTTTGCCTCTGGTTGCAGCCTGGTGCATTTGGCTTGCTCGAAACCTTTCTCTTTTTGAAGGGGGAAATCCCTCTCCCTCGCACAGTGTTATTTCTTGCATGTCTATTCTCTCCGCTTTTCCCCAATAGACGGTCCACTCCCCCAAAAGCAACCCTGAGACTCATATTTCTACCAATATTCCTTGGGTTTTTTTCAATGGTGCAACACAAGGAAATCGTACAGTTGGTGGAGCTGGAGGGATACTCTTTCTCTCAGAAGACCACTCCATCTCTTTCTCTGCAAATTTGGGGGCAGCCACAAACAATTTCAGTAAATTCATGGCTCTAAAGCTCATTCTTTTATTGGTAAAGGAAAAAACATTTCTCATTTAAATGTCTATGGAGACTATATACTTATTATTTGATGCATAAATGGGACATCTACTCTTCTTAACTACACTTTACAACCTCTCCCCCAGGACATACATTGTACCATCTCTTTGTTCTCTCACACAACTTTCACACATGTGTACAGGAACCAGAATAAGGACACCAACAGACTCTCAAAAGATGGTTTAGAGCTGGACAGAGGCTTATGGAAGATCATCTTCTGAATATTTTCACAACACATGGTGATTTGCAGGATGATTACTCACCTTACTTGGCTTCTTTTTTTGAACCAATACTGATTTAACCTGTTTATTATGGACAATTTTTTGAAACAACATGCATGTTAGTTCGTGAGGCATCCCTTCTAATTTGTTATTTTATAAGTGAAATTCTTGTATCCTTTCTAATTTGTTATTTGTTATTATATAAGTGAAATTCCCGCTTCCCTTCTAATTTGTTTTATTTATTTATTTATTTTTTATTTTAAAGTTAGAACTTTGTATTACCTTTTAAGAGTAAAATAGAGTACATTCATTAAGAGTAAAATAAAGTACATTCATAGTGTCCTTGCAAAATAGAGTACATTCATAGTGTCCTTGTGCTTGGGCCGCCAACAGAGGAAACTGACCCAAGACCAAGACCAGCCAAAATAAAGAGTTGCCCTCTGGGGGCTAAAAATTGAGAATGTTCTACAATATTTCAAAACATATTTCAAAACTTTAACAACACAACAAGTTTTGAACATGCAACTAAGAAAAAATACCAGTGTTTGAGCAAAGAGTGGTCACTTAGCAGAATGAGAAGCCAAATCTTTTGACGGGTTGTCCATTTGGCGCCTCTGAAGAGGAATTGACCATTCCATAATGATGACGGTTCGACTTGGCATCTCTTGGGCCTGCTGGCACTGCTAGGAGCTGGAGCAGAGGTCTAACAACAAATTGACCTTTTGGTCAAGCATTTCCATCTTGTACTTTTGATCCGCTAGTTGACCTCGAATTTCAAAGATTAACTTCAAGTGGTCAAACGTTAACTGAACATTCCTTGGCATTGCATCCGGATTGCTATCCACCGCTTAAGTTTGAGGATGTGAGGAGGGGTCACAAGAACCCAGTGTCAATTGCTGTCTCATCCCCGAGCTCGTACCACTCTACCATACAACCCCAAATCATGGCATCGTTAGGAGTCTCCTTCAAATCTTGCATGTCGACGAAGGGAGTTCAATTGCCTTGTTGCTCAACTGCTCGGGTTACCATATTGGCAGACTCACTAGCCATATCATTGGCCGAGGACGTTGCACTTTCTCGTTTGACCTCAATTCTTTTAAAAGAACCAAACCCCTTACACACTCTCCTTCGTTCTCGAACGCAAGGTATGATGCATAAGACAATGCCCACAACCCGAGAGATGGGGTCGAACAATCAGGTCAACAACTGGAAGAGAGTTGTGTTGGGAAAGCAAACCAGATGTCAACAAGCATAAAAATGCAACCCATCTACCTGCATTACTGTCAATTGAATCTTCTGTTCCCACCTTTGCAATTTGGCCATATGAGCTATTGGCACAAGCGGGCTATCACTGCCTTTCCCTTCAACAGTACCAAAAACCAGTGCTTCGACTGTTGCTGCACGCAGCAAGGAAAATATCATCTTAATGACTAGGAAAGGAGAGTTATACTGGGTTCTGTCCACCTGTCCCTCTTGGAGCACGTGCCGCCAGGTGTCGGAGCTCACACTTGCCAGGTTGATTATCAAATGGATTGCAATATCAGCCCAGCCAGGGCCCTTCTAATTTGTTATTAGTCCCTACCGAATTCGTAAAGGGACTATAGTGATCGATAATTCGTTGACTTCATATTAATATGTCCTTTGACTATAAATTTTCACATCATCTGTATTGTTCGAACTATAGAAGTAAAACCATTATTTTTTATATAATAAAAAAAACCTTACATGTCATCATCTCATTGGAGAATATATTGGAGGTCTTATTGCCAGCTTCGTTGTTCCCAATGTTGTAAATGTTTAGATATCCAAAGTTTTGAGCTTAGACGCTCTTTTTAAATTTTATTACATTTTTACTGAAATGTTTAGATACCGAAAGTTCTGAGCATCGACACTGTTTTTTAATGTTTTTATTATTATTAGTTCTTTCTATTTGTATTGAAATGTTTACATACTGAAGGTTTAGAGCATTGACACTTTTTTTGAGGTGCTTGAATAGGTCTGACAACTTAAATGTTTACATAGCACGATGTCCTTAAACAAGCCCAACAACTTAAATGTTTTCATACCGTGAGGCCCATAAACAGCCTGACAGCCTTAAATGTTTACCTAAATAGGCTTCTTAGAGTACATTTTTCCTCAAATTTTTCCATACAATGTTGCAGTGAATTTGGACAATATTGTTTTCCACCGTCAGTTGCATAGCCATTGTATGTTTCATACTTCTTCTATGCTTGGAATGCAATTTGGTCATCGCTGAAGATACATACATTGTTTACTGGTTAGGTGGGTGCTTCGTGTTCGTTGGTTTGTCAGTTACTGCTTGTTGTTGTTTGGTTCAACTTTGCAAGGTTGAGGACTTGCACCTGCGGTTGGACCTGTTGGTGCTTGTTGCTTGCTTTTGTTTACTTCAACTTTGCAGGGTTGGGGTCCTACATGCGCAGTTGGAGCTTTTTTTTTTACTTTGTGGGGTCCAGGTGTTGCACCCACAATTCGACCCGCGCTTCTGTCGTTCATCGTTTCAGAGTAAGTTTCAATGCTATAATTTCATTTCTATTCGTTCTTTGTTGTTCACTATTTGCAGTTTGCAAGTAAAAATGTTTGATTATTTCTACTGGCATGCTCGTCATATGTTTCGGGTTCCTTTTGTGCTTGGGTTGCAGTTTGGTAATCATTGGAGATACATATGTTATTTACTGGTTCAATGGTTGTTGCTTGTTCGTTTGTTCGTTGGTTCGTCGGTTGTTGCTTGTTCGTTTGTTCGTTGGTTCGTCGGTTGTTGCTTGTTGTTGTTTGGCTTAAGTTTACGAGTTTGAGGTCCTGGGGTTGCAGTTGGGCATGTTCGTGCTTCCTCGTTGGTTTGTTGCTTGCTGTTTTCTTTTGTTTACTTCGGCTTTGCAGGGTTGGGGTCTTGCACCAAAATTTGGAGCTTTTTTTTTTCACTTTGTCGTGTTCAGGTCCTGCACCCGCAAGTGGACCTGCGGTTCTATCGTTTGTCGTGTTTGGCGAAGTCGAGATCTGATGCATGTCCGGTGTCCGCCTGTCCTGCTCTTAAATTTTTATCCAATTTTTTTTCCTAGCTCTTGACCATACCTACATGCCTTTGCAAAATGTTCTTATAGAAGAAAATGATACTGAGATGGTGCTAGCAAGAGTGGTGTTCCGTGGATTGCAAATTGCAGTATTCAGTTTCTATGTTGTTTGACGTGCACCATTGCTAGCATAATGAATGTGTTCTTAAATGCGTCACACCATTTACATTTGGACGAAACCATTACCATTCTAGGATATTTCAATGTTGACATGATACAAAATAGTGCCATAAAAAATAATTGGACAACTACATGTGCAATTACAATGTCTGTTGTCTTTTTGTTAAGATAAAACATGTGCAAAACACACTTATTAACCATATATGGTGAAATGTGCCCATATCACAATACAACCTCTTTATCCTGTACACAGACTGGTGTGACCACGATACAATTTGTCTTGTACTTGAAATATGAGATGTACATCAAAGATACTGCAAAATTATATTTCCAGGTCTCAAAGCATATTTGGATACTTTGTTGCAGAAAACCAAAATCATTCAGCTATGGCCATGCAATTTCCTAATATTTTCTGACTTGTAATATATTTTGGGCAAGAAAAACTTTATATAATTACAACCATGGATGAAGAAAAGAAAAGGTTCATGTTTCTAACTGTTTTTTATTCTATTCCTTGATTCTCATTTACTATATGTACATATTACTTGTTCTCCCCTGCATACCAACTCCCATTCATGTTCATTGTATTTTGTGCGTTCCCACATTGAAACAAATAGAATAGTTGGAGAAAACGAAGGAGTCTTTACCGCAAGTGTAGAAGAGGAGATATAAAGGTACATGTTTGTACTGTTATTTCATATTCCATTGTTTTGTATTTCATTTATTGTCTGTATATGTGTTCACCTAACTTATTGTATGTAGATATTGTGTATCTTTCTACATAATAACTTATCTTCATGTCCTTTGTATTTTCTGTGCCGCTACATTGAAATAAATCGAACTCTGTTTATTTTTTTTACATGTCTTCCTGCACACCAACTTCCTTCATGTCCATTGTATTTTTCTGCATTGCTACATTTAAACAAACAGAGTAGCTGGAGAAGACGATGGACTCTTTGCCGCAAATGTAGAGGAGGAGTTACAAAGGTGCATGCTTCTACTCTTATTTCATATTCCAGTGTTTAGTATTTCATTTATTGTCTGTATATTTGTTCTACTTGTTCTACTGCTTTGCACCTATTTTACTGTATGTAGATACTACGTATATTTCTACATAGTAACTTATTTTCATGTGAATTGTATTCTCTTTGCTGCTACATTGAAATAAATAGAACTGTATTTCTTTCTTTTACATGTATTTTTGCATACTAACTTGCCTTCATGTCCACTGTATGTTTGGCGTTACTACATTGAAAGAAACAGATTGGTTGGACAGGAAGATGAATTCTTACATGCCACAATAGAGGGGGCTGAAGTACAATCTTTGAAAAGGTATACCAACTGTGCTAATAAATCAAACACACAAAACGGGTGGGTGCATATAATATTGGACTATAAAATGATGATTTGGAAACAATGGGCTTTTGTTGAGACTTCCCACTTCCAAACATTTCCCTCCCCATTTCTAATTTTCCCACTTTCTATTATCCATTTTTTTCCCCTCTTCTATACTTAACCGAATTCCCCTTCGTTTTTCTCGTCTACTTTCGCTTTCTGGTTGCTTTGCTTAGTCGTTTTTCCGAAAATTTCTAGGTGCGTGGGTTGGTGGATTCACAGATTCACATTTATAGTCATGCTTCAATATCACGACTCCGACTGACGGTTCCCTCATTCCATACTTAGCCACTTTTTCGATCGCAGGTTCCCGGGCTGGCGTGTTCAAGATTGCGCCTCTAGCTTCGGAGGTTTCATGATATACAGATTGGCTGCTGTACCCGCCCATCATGCCCTATTCCCTGTTACACATTTTTGTAGTCAAAAAATCCGAAACATACAATTTGACTGTCGGGTCCTCATGTTTCCTGAGTATCCCTTGACACCCTATTTCGTATTCCATCTCCTTCGACCCTGTATGTGACATTCAAAACAATTATGGACAATATACAATGCATATGCTTATTTAGTCCTTCTGATGTTCATCTACACATGCTTGCATTAGAAAAAGTTGGACTAGTGACATGGCCATGAGCAGTCAATCATCGCAAACATCAACAAACCGACACGGCCAAAGGTAAATATTCATACATTGTGTTCCTCATATGTTTACCAAACAAATATCCTCAGCTATTTATTCATCTATGCCATGGTAAATATGTTGATGTCATCTGCAACACATACTTTGCAGTTCACAAGAAGTATCAATGAGCGCAAGTGAGACGTCGAACATAGCGCAAGTTTCACAGACTAAGAGGTCTGGTTGCAAAACTCTGTCTCCATATTTCATCCAAGTTGTGCATCTACTTGTACATTTATGCCAGGAAAAAAGAAAACAAAAAAGTAATGCAGACTACCATTCACATTACTTTTCCTGTTCAAAAAATGTCACCAGGTCTAAACTTATAACACCCAAAATACTATCAATAGAGGGCTTGAACAACCGTTGAACTGGACAAGTGTTCGCCGGGGACATAATGGTCGTCTATAACACCTACTTGGACAAGGAAAACAAAACTAGATCCATTATGCGTGCTGACATGACAGACAATGAAGCCCTGATGACAGTCACACTGACTATTCCCACACAACTTGTCCAGAAACATGCAAAAAAGATATTGCCAGGTAATGGGATATCCATTACAAATTTTAATATATTTCTCAAAACAGTATAGGACCGTGGTGATTGTGATCGGATTATATCGCTTAACGAAACAAGTATTGTGGAAAAAATTCCTGCTATTTGTTCAAAGTATCGTTTCGTCCCGGACACAATTATCAACCAACTTGCATAGAGCAACGACACTTACCCAATTAGAACCATTGGTGCAACTGTCACACTCACGAGAAAACTTGGCTCGCAACACATTCTCCATATAAAATATGGAGAGTCAGACAACGACAAGGCATTGGTACCGTTCTCCATATCCAGTTTTGTCCTTTACTTTCACATGTCCATGTATCTCAATTATGTTACACAACTATTGCACTGTTCCATGTTGCAACTGCAATTGTTCGACACCTATTCAAATTTGTTTTGCTCAATGGAACAACAATTGCATAAAGGACGATTTCCACTTATGCTCTTAAAAAATATAACAAAGAAAAGATATGTTTAAGAAATAATCTTTCGCACAACCCAAACAACATTTGTAACAGAATTGCGAACAAACATAGTACAAGATCTCAAGAAACTAACTAGCTCTACAACTGTTGTGCGTATACATCTACAATTTCATCCTCATTTTGCTCATACAAATTGCCTTCACCAATTTTCTGCAGTTTTTCTTTTTTTGTTGTGCAGTTGTATATTATATTGTTTAATATATTAACTGCTATGCTCATGTGCCCAGTTTGAGGGTGTTTTGGTTGCAGCAAATGCGTACTCGACCCCCTTCGAGCCTGTATGTGCCAAATGCAATTTTCCTGCTTCTGCTTTCATAAATGATGATACAATTGATTGTCTACGATGCAGTAACAAATGCCTTTACATATATAGACATTGCCTCAATGCTGCCATCCGAACCATGGGCAACACAATCGTACATTATACAATTAGACAACCTTTGTTACAAAATGTGCTTCCTGGGTTAGCAGAATTTCCATATGAAGTATACCTACAGAAAGAGACAAACCATGTTTACATGCTGCGCGACTTTCAGATACATAGCAAATTTACCTTAAATGAGGACAATGCAATACCGCATATCGGCTGAAAAAAAAATAAAAAAATTCATATCAAGCTTTAGCAGGAAACAAATAAATCTCATGTGTGTCTGTAATTTTTCTTCAATACCCAAATGAATGTTCGTTGGACTCTATTTCTTTAGAGTTTACATCTATGGTTGTAAATTTTTTTTTCAAGAGATTCTCTCTTTTTGTGCACTTGAAAAAACAAGGAGAATCTAACTACAAATCAAATTGTTATTGTTATTTTGATGTTTTTTTGCATCTCCCAGTAAGAATTTTGCATATTTGTTTGAGTGTCCAAATGAAAAAAAAATGGGTGGCTAGCTGTAGATTTGTTGGAGGAGTCTGCACCTTTTTGGGTGCTCAAATTGGAAAAATGTTTTCCAACTATATAGCCATGGCATGATTTCTGCATTTTTTGGGTACCCAAATAAAAAAGAAGATGATATCCAACTATACATTTATGGTATGATATCTACATTTTCTCGATGCCCTAATTGAAAAAAAGGGCTCAACATGGATTGAAGCATGAACTCGAGATCTTCAGAACTCGCTATAGAAATTGGGGAGTTCGGGCATTAGAATTCATACAAGCATGTGCATTTATTGCTGATGTACAAGTGCATAAGATTGTTCAGTCCATAAATGGGAAGCATGAGGAAAAACCCCATACAAAGTATCCAACTGTGAATAACTTAGGTCCATCCTTTGAACCGTCGAAATGGCTTGCTCCTCTGGGCAGAACCATCAAACATTTCCAATAATATTGGAAATTTGGTATTGTTAAAACTGGTAGTGATAGAACATGGCACTATTAGAAGCAAATGTCCATAGTGATCTTGCTTCATGGTAAAATGTGTTGCCCATTTGGGGGTTTGGTTATAGCTGGGATACAATGGCGAAGCTCCGCTGGTTTTGTGATGTCTTGTGTTTGGCAGACTTTTGTTCATATCTCATGGCCCCGATTATTTTCTCATGGGAACATATACCAGATGTAAGAGAAAACCAATGCCACGTGTTTTTTTTTATATATCAAATTGTTTGATGCATAGGTTGATGCGTACTGATCTATGGACCCTTGTGGGATCTCACTTGGCGCCTTCTGTGTTCATGCGTTGCCTTGTGCCTCGACTTTCAATACATTTGGTGTTTACTTGGCTCTTGGTTGTATGCTTCGTTCTGGAAAATTAATGATACATTCAGAATCTTGGCGATTTTTCTATGATCTTAAAGAATATACAGGACCTTCTTTGCCTTTTAATATAAGCTCTCTGATGCAAATGTAGTATGTGGCTCGTTTGAACACTTTTCCTTGATCGATAAACTTAGCAAAATTCATCTCCAGGAATATTTTGAAATAAAATGATGTATACTATGTGAAGTCCAATGGAACTATCATATCAACCACAAAACATTAAAATTCAAATTCGTCTTATAATTCAAATTCGTCGTTGTTATACTTACGATGAAGTTGACAGTACAATAATTTTACTTAAACATCCCAAAATTGATTTTCTTGTGGCTTTTCGATGCTTCTCTTATACAAACACATCCTGAAAACTATAAGCATGGCTCGCTTTCCCTATTCACTTGTTTAATGCACTTCATAGTTACTGTTAAGACTATCAATGGAGCTTTCTTACACCAATTCTTGCTTCCAAAAATTGTCATCCCCTTTCTTTTTGCCCTTTGCTTTCCCTTTCTGGTTACTTAGTCGTTTTTCGGAAAATGTCTAGGTGCGGGGGTTGGCGGATTCACGTCTTCAGATTTCCACTAATACTTTTATATCACGAGTTCGACCGACCGCTTCCCCATTTCATATTCAACAAAATTTTTGGATCGCGGGTTTTTGGGCAGGCGAGCTCAACATTGCATTTCCATTGTTCCTTCGCCTGCAAACAACACCCAAACTTCCTCGATCTACAAATTGGCAACCAAATTCCGCTTTCTTTTTCTCGTTTACTTTCCCTTTTTGGTTACTTCGTCGTTTTTTCGAATGTCTCATGCTTTTATATACAACACCCAAAGTTCCGCAATATACAAATTGACCGTTGAAGTGCGTCATTGTCCCTTGTTCCATGTTATACATTTTGCAATCAAAAGTTAGGATACATACAATTTGACCATCGAGCCCTCACGTCTCCTGAGTAGAACTTGTGGCCATGTTTTCAAGCCCGTCAATATTCCCTGTTCCGAGTATGCTTATGCTTTTATATCACGAGTCCGACCAACCGCATACATGGCCACTATTACCATCGCTGGTTCCTGGCCAGGCTTGCTCAACATTGGGCTTCCATTGTTCTACTACCTACAAACAACACCTGAAATTCCGCGATATACAAATTGACCGCCGAAATTCGTCATTGTGCCATGTTCCGTGTTACACATTTTGCAGTCAAAAGTTCGAAGACATACAATTTGACCATCGACCCCTCACGTCTCCCGAGTATAACTTGTGACCCTATTTTGAAGCTTGACCGATCGCTTTCCATACTTGGCCATTTCTTGGAATCTCTTTCGTGAGTTGGCGGGCGATGAAATGTGAAATGCTTAATTGCTCGTCACCATCCCCGCCACCTTCACACTTCTTTCTAGATATGCAATTATTAAGCTTTAATGCTAATAGCTCATCGTGCAGGAACCGTTAAGATTTTCATTAATGTCCGAAAGGCTGGAGAAGGTGTCATTAATACGAATTAAGCCAAAATTTGCGAAGGGTTGTGTGATCCTTTCCAAGTGTTCATTTCAAGCATCATGCAATCTTTTTTGTGCGTCGTCCGGTTGGCGCCTTTACGAAATCTCTAATCCTTAATCACTCTTCCCCGTTACCGCCATCGCCACCTTCACACTTTTTTCTAAATATGCAATTAGTAAGCTTTAATGGTAACAACTCATTAAGCACGAACGGTGGAGATTGATCAACGAAAGGCTCGAGGAGATCTTCCATTGATATGCATTAAACCAAGATTTGCGGAGGGTTATATTATCCCTTCCGAATTTTCATTTCAAACATCATTTGGAGCAAACGGAAATTCTCGTTAACTTATGGCAGCAGTTCGACAATAGTTTTGTCCAGATACAGTAAACACCTTTGGGCATGATGACTAGAGGTTCCAGTACTGCAGGACATATTCTTATTACTCATCTCCCTCTGCCCAGGAGCAAAAAATGAGATGGTCCCTTGGTGCACCGAGAGATATATTTCAAGCCAAATAATTCCAAGGCAACCCCGCCTGCTCAAACAACTTGTCTGCCTGCGTTGTTGGCTAGTGCAGAGGTTGATGCGGTCGATTTCGAGTCGGAAGAAGATGATTTGATGGATGATGATACGACAATGGATGATGGCAATGCAGATGTTGTTCCCACTCATGCGCCCAAATTGAAATCAACCATAATAGGGGCACTTCCCGGCTCGACAATGACAACCTTGACAAGACCAAAAGAAGGGGTTTCAGAAAAGAAATCGACATTGAACGCAATAGCCGCTTTGCAACTCGAGAGTAGGAATTTTAGAGGTCCAAATTAGTCCGTTCTGGGCGGAAGTCTTTCACTGTAAGGAAATGGTCTCTTGATGCTCCAAGAGATATATTTCAAGCCAAATAATTATTCAATTGTAGGACCACTTTCCTGTTCTCTGGATATACAATTAACATCTTAGGGGATGAGGACCATAACTCCCACTGGTGCAAGGCATATTCCTACTACTCATCTTCTTCCGCCCAGAATGGACTAATTTGGGCCTCTTGAATTGCTCGTGCAACCTGTGTCCCTGAAGTCTTCGACTGTGAGGAGGTGGTCTCTTGGTGTGTCTTAACTTTCAATTTCAGGCTCTTCTGCTTGCCTTGCAACGTTTTTCGTCTTCTTTCTCACGAGAAGCTTGTGAGAACTATCAATTTTACTGTGAGGATGGGTTCTTATGTCCTCCCGCTTTTGAAAAATTCTGGGTTGCTTTCTTGCTGGGGTGCTTCGTTGGAGTGATGATGCGGGATGTTGTGCTCTTCGCAGTGGCGGCCACGGATTGGAAACTCTCTCACCGGGGCCTTTTCCCTGTTATTTGTACAATTGAGTGGTGCCTTGCAATGTCTCCAGGTCGCCAACGTCAGGAGCATGAGTGTTGTTCACCTGCGTCAAGTCAAGGAATTATTCCACTGCAGAACCACTCTCTTGTTTCTTTGTTGCCTCAGGTCTTTCTCAAGATATTGAGATTGCGGCAGCGAACATTGACCTTCCGAGGAGAAGACTGCAAGGACTTCCTAAAAAAAAACATGGTAATGAGTTTTGTATGCATGTTGAAGAGCATCTCGATGACCCCAGATGTTGTCCCACTAGAGGAACAACACATAATTGTATGCATGTTTTTTTTTTGTTTGTAGATCCTGTACCTGTGTTTATGACAAATATGTTCAATGTTTTGGTGCAAAAAACTCGGTCCAATTTCTATGGATAGATATACACTGCCCAATATATATATATATATATATATATATATTATGGATTTACTATTAAAAAATTGTCTTGGAATCCTGGTTGCTGCTTCTTTGCTGAATTTAACACCTCTTCTCATTAGCATGGTTCGATAGTCTCGTAGTTCTTGAATATTGTATTGGCTCAAGTAATTTGATCTAATATGGATCATTTAACAATTATATGACAATGCATTGTGTCGATCCCATGAGGCTTCTATCGAAACAAAAATGAATTTCAGACAGTTTCAAACCAACATTCAATTCTATTCGTAATTCAAATAGAACATAGCAAGACTAAATCACGATGCGACAGTCGGGGCCCCACCCTAGAAATTTCGTTTTCATCTCAGCCTTGCTAAGAAAACGATTTCTTATTTCCCTTTCGCTTCCTTGATTCCTTTACTCCAAAAGGGAACATTTTATTAGTTGTCCATCCCCTGGCCTCTATTTGAGCACTTTTTACTTTATTAATGAAATTACCAAACTTCTTGTTCACGAATAAAAAAAAAAAAAAAAACTGATCTCTGGTGGTTGTAGTTAAATGAGACTATGAAATCAACTACAATATTAAAATTCAAGATCACCATCATTGTTTCTAGACATGCAATTATTAAGCTTTAATGCTAACAACCCATCATGCAAGAAGTTTAATACTTAAGTTAATATGTCAAAGTCATGGAAGAATGTATCAAGAACACAATTACTCTTACAAGTTGCAATAAAAACTAATCTTTAACAAAGTATTTGCTCACACCCTTTTTAATGGTACAAGCACAATAGAAAACGAGTAAGTGGATAAAATATTGGACTAGAAAATGATGGTTTTGCAACAATAAGGCTTGTTTGAGACCAATTCCTGCTTACGAAAATTGCCCTCTACTTTTCTATTTTCCCACTCTTTTATACCCTTCTTTTCCCTCTTCTATACTTAACCAAATTCCCCCTTCTTTTTCCCTTGTAGTTTCTCTTTCTGGTTACTTAGTCGTTTTTTCTGAAAATGTCTTGCTGCGTGGGTTGGCGGATTCATGGGTTCACATTTTTATTCATGCTTTTATATCGCGATTCCGACCGAGCGCTTCCCCTTTCCATACCTAGCCAATTTTTTGATTGCGGGTTCACGCCCAGGCGGTCTCTAAATTGCACTTCCATTGTTTCGTGACCTGCAAACAACACTCCGGCTTCTGCGATATGCAAATTTACTTCTGGACTCCCACATCATCCCCTCTTCCGTGTTACACATTTTGCACTCAAATGTTTTGATACATACAATTTGACCGTCGAGGCCTCACGTCTCCTCGGGAACCCTTGTCACCCTATTTTGAAGCTCGTCCGACCGCTTTCCACACTTGGCCATTTCTTGGAATCTCTTTCGCGGATCGTTGGGTTGGCAGGTTCAAGAAATTTTCAATTCCTAGTCGTTGTTTCTTGTGCCCGCCACCTTCATACTTCTTTCCAAGTATATGCAATAAGTATACAACTTCTCCAGGAACATACATAAAAGATCTTGCTAGGAAATGAAATATCTATTACAGATTTGAATATATTAGCCCTTCTTTTCCCTCTTCTATACTTAACCAAATTCTTGTTTAATTTTCCCCTCTACTTTCTCTTTCTGGTTACTTAGTCGTTTTTTCGAAAATTTCTAGCTGTGCAGGTTGACAGAGTCACGCGTTCACATTTGCACTAGTGCTTTTATATCGCGACTCCGACTGACAACTTCCCATTCCATACCTAGCCACTTTTCAGATCACAGATTCCCCAACATGCGGTCTCTAGATTGCACTTCCATTGTTCCGTGACCTGCAAACAACACTCGAACTTCTGCGATATACAAATTTACTGCCAGACTCCCACATCATACCCTCTTCCGTGATACACAATTTTCACTCAAAAGTTCCAAGACCTGCAATTTGACCTTCGAGTCCTCACGTCTCCCGGGGAACTATTGTCACCCCATTTTGAAGCCCGTGCATCTACTTTCCATACTTGGCCATTTATTGGAATCTCTTTCGCGATTCGTCGGGTTGGCGGGTTCACAAAATCTCCAATTCCTAATCGCTGTTTCCTGTGCCCACCACCTTCACACTTCTTTCCAAGTATGCAATCACTGAAGTTTAATGCTAACAACTCACCATGCCTCCAGGAGACAGTCATACTAACTGTCCTTACACAACTTGTCCAAAAACATGCAGAAAATATCCTGCCAGGTAATGGGATATCTATTACAAATATCAATATATTAGCTAAACGATTCCCACCGATTATTTCCCTATTCCATACTTACCGACTTTTTTGCTTGCAGGTTCCCGGACAGGCGGATTGCACTTCCAGTGTTCCTTGACCTGCAAACAACACCTCAACTTCCGCGATATACAAATTGAGTTCCAGACTCCCACATCATCTTCTCTTTCGTGTTACACATTTTACACTCAAAAGTTACGATACATACAATTTGACTGTCGGGGCCTCACGTCTCCTCGGGAACCCTTGTCACCAACATTGTTACCAACTTAATGAGAATTGTGACCTCAAAATGAGAACTCTGGCCCTTAAAACCCATATTTTTGCATAAAAAACATGAAAATCAATCCCCAAATCAAAAAGTGGTGCTACCTGTAGCACCATTTTTTGTAACTGGGTCAAAATTACAATTTTTTTCAAGCATGGGCTTAAAGGATTATAAATGGCTTCTCAAACAAACTTTAAAATCAACCCCCAAATCAAAAAGTGGTGTTATCGGTAGCACCATTTTTTGTAACCGGGTTAAAATTACAACTTTTTTCAAGCATGAGCTTAAAGGATAAAATGGTTGCTAAAAAAAACTCTAAAATCAACCGCCAAATCAAAACGTGGTGCTACCGATAGCACCATTTTTTCCGACTGGGTTAAAATTACAATTTTTTTCAAGCATGGTCTTAAAACATAAAATAGTTGCTTAAAAAAACCTTAGAATCAACACCTAAATAAACACATGACGCTACGTAAAGCAAAATGTTTTTTCTAAACGCTAAAATTACACCTAATTACGACCTAATTCAAACTGTGGTTTTGACAACAAATCCTTACACGAATAAAAAACCCAAAGTTAGATCTTAAATGGTTACTCGAAAATTTATTTACTAACTTCTTTTTTTTTCTTCTTAAATTTACATTAAAAAATAAATAAAGAGAAAAGGAAAAATCTTCACAAATATATATATTTTTAATGACGACAAAAACACATTTAAAAAAATATGTTCAAAATCCAAATTAAAAAAAAAAACAACAAAACTTAACAAAATGGTGAAAGCCAAAGTAAAACTAAAAAGAAATGAAAAAAATTTAAAATTTGGCCGAAAAACAATAATTTAAAACAAAAATACGTTTTTTTTGTTAAAAAACTGAACAAAAAACGCCTTCGAATATATATAATAATAATAATAATCTATTTTTAAGGTCACAATCAACTTACAACAAATTGGTGTATGAGACCCCCTTGTTTGTGGGACAAAGGACCCCCAACGATTTGACTGGTAAAGTCTACGAAGGTATATATACCCTACCCCCCTCTGGATTTGAACTTGTGACCTCTTAAGATGAAACACATGTTCTTAACCATTAGGCCCACTCATAAAACACACACACACACACACACACACACACACATATATATCTTATATGTTTTATATAAATCTAATTTTTTTTAATAAATAAATAAATTTTATTTTGTTTAAATGTTATTTTTAAAGATTTTTTTATATAAATTTTAACTTTTTTGTTGTAATTTTAATGCGTTCTAAATTATTTTCGTTAATTGTTTTTTAAATTTTGTATTAAAATTTTAATTTGAGGTTTTTTTTATATATATTTTAAATTTTGGGGGTTTTTTTAACCTTTTTAATGTTTTTTTGGGCTACAATTTTTTTTTTTCTTAAATTTTTTCTCATTTTCTTTTACTTTAGATATATTTATTTTTAATTTTATGTTTTTTTTTTTCCTCTTTAATTTTTTAGGTTTTTCTTCAATTGTATTTTTTAAATATAAATTTGTTTTTAAAATGTTTTTTTTGGTTAAATTTCAATTCTTTTTGTTCTCTTATTTTTTTTTAGTTTTTAATTGATAAAAAAAATGAATTATATATTTTTGGTAAATATTTAAAAGTAGTGTTATTTAATTACAATTATTTCCTATGTATTGAAGTAAAGGTAAAACAATGTGTTAAAAATGATATTTTCCACTATATTTAGAAAGTATGGAACCATAATTTAATTAAGGATACATAATTACATGAAAAATCTTAATTTAAAATAAATAAATGGTGTACAACATTTTTAACATTGGATTGAGCATGGAAATATGATTAAAAACACCACTGAATAAAAATAAAAATAAAAAAGTTTGAAAATAGATGAAAAAACACCGTTGAGAAAAAAATAAAAAATTTGAACAATTTGAAAATAACTGAAAAAACAAGCATTTAAAAACAAAAATGTGGAAACCATATGTATCAGAAAATTTAAAATATCAAAAAACCACCTAAAAAGAGAGGGGGATGCTATCGGTAGCACCATTTTTAAAAATGGGGTAAAAAACTTGACCCCCCAAAAAACGAGAACTCTGTAGAGTTCTCATTAAGTTGGTAACTATGTTCACCCTATTTTGAAGCCCGTCCGACCGCTTTCCACATTTGGCCATTTCTTGGACTCTCTTTCGTGGATTGTTGGCTTGGCGGGTTCAAGAAATTTCCAATTTCTAGTCGATGTTTACTGTGCCCACCACCTTCACACTTCTTTCTAAGTAAATGCAATAAGTATACAACTTCTCTAGAAACATGCAGAAAAGATTTTCCCAGGAAATGGGATATCTATTACAGATTTGAATATATTAGCCCTTCTTTTCCCTCTTCTATACTTAACCAAATTCTTGTTTCTCTTTCCCCTCTACCTTCTCTTTCTCGTTACTTAGTTGTTTTTACGAAAATGTCTAGCTGCGTGGGTTGGCGGACTCATGGGTTCACATTTGCACTCGTGCTTTTCTATTGCGACTATGACCGACCGCTTCCCCATTCCATACCTAGCCACTTTTCAGATCGCAGATTCCTGGGCAGGCGGACTTTAGATTGCACTTCCATTGTTCCGTGACCCGCAAACATCACCCTGACTTCCGCGATATACAAATTTACAACCAAACTCTCACATCATACCCTCTTCCGTGTTACATAGTTTACACTCAAAAGTTTCGAGACCTACAATTTGACCGTCGGGTCCTCACGTCTCTTGTGGAACTATTGTCATCCCATTTTGAAGCTCGTTCGTCCGCTTTCCATACTTGGCCATTTCTTCGAATCTCTTTCGCGGATCGTCGGGTTGGCGGGGTCACGAAATATCCAATTCCTAATCGTTGTTTCATGTGCCCGCCACCTTCGCACTTTTTTCCAAGTATGCAATAACTGAGGTTTAATGCTGACAACTCACCATGCCTCGAGGAGATCGTCATAATAACTGTCCCTACACAACTTGTCCAGAAACATGTAGAAAATATCCTGCCAGGTAATGGGATATCTATTGCAAATATCAATATATTAGCGAAAACAAATTCCATCGACCATTTCCCTATTCCATACTTACTGACTTTTTCGCTTGCGGGTTCCCGGACAGGCGGGTTCAAGATTGCCCTTGCATTGTTTTGCGACCTGTAAACAACATTCGAAATTTCACAATATACATGCAGAAAAGATCTTGCCAGGTAATGGGATATCTATTACAAATTTCAATATATTAGCGAAAATGATGGGTTCCCAGACAGGTGGGCTTAAGATTGCCCTTCCATTGTTCCACGACTTGCAAACAACACCCAAAATTCTGCAAATATACAAATCGATCGTTGGACTGCCCCATCATGCACTCTTTCCTTTTACGCCTTTTGCAGTCAAAATTTTCGAGACATACAATTTGACCGTCGGGCCCTCACCTCTCCTGAGAATCCTCTATAACCCTATTTTGACACCCGCCTGACCGCTTTTCATACTTGGCCATTCCTTACTTTCTCTTCCCGGTCCCCGTCACATTCACACTTGTTTATAAT
>ML784016.1:598207-608820 GCA_009831015.1 Picea engelmannii
TAAGCTTTAATGCTAACAACTCATCATGCAGGAACCGTATAGATTGTCATTGATGAGCGAAAGGCTCAAGGAGATCTCCCATTAATACGCATTAAACCAAGATTTGCAAAGGGTTATATTATCCCTCCTGAGTGTTAATTTCAAACATCATGGAATGTCGTTCGCACGTCGTCGGGTTGGCGCATTCACGAAACCTCCAATCCTTAATTGCTCTTTGTTGTACCCACCACCTTCACACTTCTAAATATGCAATAAGTAAGCTTTACTACTAACAACTCATCATGCAACACCCATAGAGATTGCCATTAATGAGTGAAAGGCTTGAGGAGATTTCCCATTCACACACATTGAACCAACATTTGCGGAGGGTTATATTATCCCCTCCAACTGTTCATTTCAAGCATTGTCTAGAGCAAACAGACATTCTCATAAACTTATGGCACCAACTCGACAACAATTCTGTGGAGATACAATGAACATCTTCAAGCGTGAGGACCAGAACTTCCAGTGGTTCAGGGCATATTCTTACTACTCATCTCCTTTCGCCCAAAAAGAAATAATTTGGACCTCTGGGATTGCTCGTGCAGGCTGTGTCCCTGAAGTTTTTGACTGTATGGAGCTGGTCTCTTGGTGCGTCGATAAATATATTTCAGGCCAAAGAATTATTCCACTGCGGGACCACTCTTTTGTTTCTTTTTCACCTCATATCTTCCGCCAGATGTTAAGATTGCCAGAGTCAACATTGACATTCAGAGGAGAAGACTTCAAGCAGTTCCTAAGAAAGCATAATAACGGGTTGGACCTCTTGTTCGAGTTCCTGGAAGACTCTATGGCATTTCCTGAAGATATCACAAACTTGCAGGTTAGTTCATTTAGAAATCAATTCCGAGAAATTGTCTGGTTGTTTACAAGAATAACGGGACGGGAATCCACAACAACTATTTCCCACATGGTTCTTTAAATTTTGTATTTCATAGTCAAGGAACAAGCCATTTTTTATTAGGGGAAGCTAATTTCCCATGAAATTTGTTCCCAATTGTCGAGCTTAAAAAATGAGAAGAAATTTTATGTCATCCTACTTGGTTTTCGCGATAACGCATTGCTGTCAGTTTCCAAAACTGTCTCTGTCCAAGAAGGTAAACTGAGAATTTGACCCAGTAACCCTCTGATACCAGGCCTTGTGGAAGCACAAGGCCTCCCACTATTTTTATGAGGTTTTTAATGACGTTGTCTCTGTTTTCAAAGTTTTATTATTAGGAGAAGATGCTCCTTGCATATCTGACCAGGCAACCAAATTTTTGGACAAGAAGGGGGCACTTGAACAAATGGAGAATTATAGCGTGATAAGGATTTTTGGCTCCAAGGAAAAACCTGCTCTCCTTCCATGTCACATTATAGACAGAATGCTTGTTACAGAAATAACAAGGCTATACAACTACTGGTTGCATCTATTCCATGAGAAGAGAAAAAAACAGTTCATTCCTCTTCTTTGGAAAGTCGGGGACTTTGTGTTGAGGAACGTCAACAAAATTGACGAATTCGCAGCCCATTTAAACAACTTGAACCTAAGATATGCTGAAAGGCTAAGAGGGTTCAACCCTAATCAATTTTTTTTAGAACAGTTACTTACAATTGGCCTCGACAATTCTTTTTTCCAGAGACACCTGAGAGAAAACAGAGACACTGACGACAACACTCCTGCTTCTGATGCGGATGACCTAGACACATTGCAAAGCACCACTGAATTGTACAAGAAAAAGGGAAAAGGCCCCGATGAGAATAGTGTTCAATCACCAGATAACACTCCCAAAAGTACGACATCCCAGAGCATCGCTCAAACAACCCACAAAAGTAAGAAAGCAACCCATAATTCTTCAAACGGAGGAGGAGATAACAACCCTCCTCACTCTAAAATTGATAGTTCTCACAAGCTTCCCGTGGAGAAGAAGAGAAAAAAAATTGTAGGGCAGGCGGAAGAGCCCGAAATTGAGAGTGAGAACATGGAACTTGAGACTGATCTGGATAGCGTATTTCGCAACCTTGATCCGCCCGGAGACGTGATCCAACATAGTCGCCCAATGGACATAGCTGATACCGAAATTTTTGATGAAGATGAATCCTTCGTATTCCAGAGCATTGTTTTTGATAGCAAGTCTAAAAAATTACTTATCGAAAAGAGAGATGTAAAAAATAAGAAGAGAAATCTCGTTCAGAGGTTAACCTTGCGAACATGCGGTCGTCCCAAATCTCTCGACTTCACAGAGAAACCATAGATGATCTTGATGATTCCATTGGAGGCATTGAGGCCGAGAATGCTAGACTGAAGAACCGAGTCAAGGAATTGGAGGAAGATTTGATTCTTATGCCATTGCTTGCTAGTCCTTTAGCAATAGCCATGCTTGCCACCCTTGCAGCAAAGTTAAAAGGATCCTCCATCCTTCTTGCATTGTGTAGAGGATATGTGGAGAATAATATCAAGAAAAAAATGGAACTGATTACTGGGGCCTGGGAAACATCACAAAGTATGGCTTCCCTTGGAACGAGGGCACACACTTTGCTCGAACATTTGCAGGCTGATTTAAAAAATGAAGAACATTTCTATTTAGACATGGTCCTCCCTTTTGGCACCCATGTCAACAAAATCACAGAAACAAGAAGAAGACAAGAAGATCTCCCCTCCAAAAACCGGATCACTCAATTAAATGCATGTTGGAAAGAGAACGTGAAGAATCTGCATCTCATTGTCCAATCATGTGAACAAGCCATATCAAAGAAATGAAAATTATTCACAAAACTGACTGAAATAGAATTAGCTGGAAGGACAAACGAAGTCCAAGACCCCAAGTTAATCGTCAACTCCTTGCCCTTAACTAAGCAAGCCTTCGATAAACAATTTGATATTTTTAAGGCGTTGTCTTTAGAAAAGTTGTACAACATCTTTGAATATGGTGAAGATGACGTGGATAACTGGCTAGTCGACTATTCGGTACATAATGAAGAAATTGATAAGGCTCTGCGTAATATTTCTATCGATCTAAGATAATTAGAAAATGAACTTTTCAACATAAAAATCCAGAATGAGATCAACGTCTCCCCCTTGAGAAACTACATAGAAGTATGGGTCAAAAGAGAATTGAAGCAAGTCGCCGACAAAAGACAACAAGCAGTTGGCATGATTCCAGTAGCCGTCGACGACATCAATAAAAAGGCATCAACAAACAAATAGCAAAATGGGTGATATGTACCATCACTGTAAGTCTATATTGATCACATCATGCTTTGTTTATCAATCCAATGATTCCACCTTTTTAAATAGAAATGTCTAGCTAAAGACTGATACCTTCCAATTTCTTATTTTCAGGTATTACACTCTACCGTCGCCCACTTCTTCTTTCCACAGTCCTATTTCTTGTACATATTTCTTTTATGGTCCGCGGGAGCCCCAATCCCGGTCTATATGACAAATGCATTTAAATTTTCAGGAATATGTAACAGACAATATTATTTTTTGATATATTTCAAATAAAACTATTTTTTATCTCCTTTTATATTTATGTGCTCATAAATTTTTATCTTCAACTATGATGAATGTCAAGAAATTGTGTTTATTTAATTTGAATGTAACTTTATATGTGTCTTCTGTGTTTTATCTTTTTCTCCTGCTATGCATATAATTTTTTTTGTCCTGGCACATATAGAGACATACAAGCCAGATGGTCTATGGAAATTGTACTTAACTCTAACCAGGTGAAAGTATACATTGAAGAGATAAAACATGCAAGGTAGGAACGAAAATTTCGAACATAGCGAGTCACACTACTGGAAAGAACGAAAATTTCGAACATAACAAGATGGATTATATAGTTTCGAAAAATAAATGGGATTTTAGAGGCCACGTGCCATTTATTGCATAGATACCACTTGTGCTTCATGCTGCTTGTCACATCTCCGCTGCAGTTTCCATCTGCCTCCGCTACTTTTTCCCCATCCATGTGCATTTATTCCCAATTCAACCCGGCAGGGACTACGCTGCCATGCAACACTTGTTTTATAAGTGAAATCTCTTTACTACTAGAAATAAAACTTAACCATTTCAAGCCACAAACCTTACCTGATCTAACATGGATCTAGGAGAATAAAAGAGGATAAAATCAACATGTGTGTTAGCGAAAACCATGGTTTTAAAAAATTGACCAATCCTTTAAAACATAAAATTACAAAATTGTTTTTTTTATCAATTTAGAGTAATTTATATACATTAAATTACAAAATCGTTTTTATCAATTCAGAGTAGATTATATATATATATATATATATATATATATATATAATTGAATAAGATGCATATTATATTTATGTGTTTATATTCTATTCAATAATAATTTATGTTGCAATTATATCGTCTATATAAATAATTTCAAATTATAAAAAAATCAAATTTAAAAATCAAGGTCAATATTTTCATGCACATTTTTTTTTACCACCTCCCAACAACATTCATAAATAAATACTAGCATACCCTCGAAGCAGGGGGAAAGGGAACACCGAAGTGAATTGGGGTGGTTATGTTGTTTAAAGTTCGGAAGATTTTGTTTTTGGGTGGAAAATGAATACTTCACAAGGTTAATCTTCATCCCACATCTCTCAAAATATTTTCAATGATTTTATAATTCCAAATTCAAATTGCTAGTTACATGCCCACTTGCAATAATCACAAATATGCAAACATGAATTTTGAGAGAAATAAAGAAAAAGATGCACTGATTAAGAGAGTGAAGAGACAATGATGGGGGAAAACCAAAGGAAAATAATAACATCATAAACTAAACAAAAGTTACAAAAAAAAACAAGGTAATAAAATATTGTGGAATGTACAAAGCAAAAATGTTTGAAAATTCCAAAATTTCAATTTCAATTTTTTCAATCATACAAAAAAACATTTAAAAATTATATTAAATTGACAATAAACATTTTCAAACACTTTATGCATTAAGATATACATTGTAGACTCTCTATAGCATACAATAGGAATGTCAAATTAAGATGGGGTGATTGCGGGTATTGAAATGCACCAAATGCAATATGTAACATGCAACTAACTAAATCCTAATTAAAGGATCAAAGAACAAGATTAAGGTGTCCAAAGTCCTTGACCAACAATCTAGCATACGACATTAAGATATGTACATTAATTTTAGATTCTATCTAACTTACAAGTCTTGTAAGCCTTCTCTAACTTATTATCCATAATTGAAGTGTCCTAGGATATGATTTCATTTTATATTAAAATCTTGTTCCACAAGTCAAACACTCATCACATTCAAGAAAAGGAGAATCCACCTAAATTAAGCTAAATGTAATGGGATAGACAAAATTATGGGCAAATACAATTGCCTTTTAGATTAAAATTTAATTAGGGGAAGAATTAACTTTTGAAATAAAAGGAAGTTAGTAAAAAAAATAAAAATAAAATTTATCTATGTTACAAACTCTTTTGCTAGTGTTTTTGTCAACCAACTCTACTAAAATAAGTCAAAGGAAGAACCATTTTGCACACACAATTAAATAAAATTATCTTGGGAGTATTTTGGGGTATTTATCCATCTCTCTTAAGGTTGAAGGACAAGTAAAATATGTCGTGTCAAAGCAAAACTCATTTAATAATAAAAAAATAATTATGCAAGGCTTGGTACTCATTTACTAAAAAAATAAATTTTGCAAGGCTTGGTTGTCCTACACTGATCTATATGTTCTCTCACCAACGGGATAACGATGTTATCCTCATGTGAAGGCTAACCCTTGTTTAGTCAATCCTTGGTGGTTTAAATTGAAGGGCGATTGGGAACATGGAAACTAATAACATTAGGTTGGACCTTAAACATGAAAACTAATAACATTAGGTTGGACCTTAAAGCTTTTTCATTTCTATTTGAAATGTTAAAAATAACAATTTTTTATTGAATAGTTTTGTTTAATAAAAAAAACTTTTCACAGAATACATTAAAACATACATATATGATTAAAAAATATCATTAACGTTGAATAACTTTAAAATGTCATTAATGTTGAATAGTTTATAAAATTATAATCTCCATAATCTAAATTACAAAGCATCATCCATGAGCATCTTAACTTTATTAGCAATCCAAAAACCTCATATCTTATAGAAGAGCTCTAGGAATTTGGGAATGTAGAAAACTTTGCAAAAATTTGAGACTCTTTTATCCCATGAAAATAACCACCCGAATTCACTTTGGTGTTTCCTCTTTTCCATATCCAAATTCTAATTTTGGACATCTCTGCAAACAAAAGCAGAGAAAGTGGATGAAAAGTTCAAACCTGATTTGTTATTGTAAGCCCCCCCTCAAGTTCTTGGGAGATATTATAGCTATGTACACTGGAACTTATCTACAGATTCTAAGAATGGATGAGTTGTGATTGATCTATATAGAAAAGGTAATCCCGAAAACTTATGGATACTTTTAGAATCCAACACATCTAAGCAAGGAGAACATAAAGGATGTAAGGCCAACTCCATATCCCACAAAGAGTCTTTTAATGTCTAAAAGGAATAAGAAGTAGGTATACACAACTTTGCTACTAATTTACTTGTTTGAAGACATGTGAATATGTTTTAATTTACATTAAAATGAATTTAAACTTAAGAATTTCAATATGTTGATTTATTTTAATCAATGTTTAATGGAGTGTCCATTTTCTGCACATGATTTTATTAATTTTTTTTGGGTGATGCACACATAGAATTTTATTCATATTGAAATATTTTAAATATAGGTATACACGTCCATTCTAATCCAAGATTTGCATGAATGTAAAGGCTTGTTTAAAAAATAGAACCGTTGAACATTTTGAAAAGCTAAATTGACCTTAGGTGGTAAGTTAAATCCAAGGGAATCAAACACAAAGTCTAAACAATGGATCAAACACCTTAAATGAAAGGAAACACGGAAATAAGGTGAACCAATTAATACAATTACAACATTTCAAATTTTACATGGTATATACAAAAGCAAGATACGCTATATATAACATGTGACAACTTAATGGAAACATTCTAATTAAACCTCAATTGCAAATTAAAAATCCTTTCAAATTTCAAAAGCATACCTCTAACTTACATAAATACATAAATAAAAGGTTGTCTCCTAAATTTGTCATAAAAGTTACTACAAATACCTTTGCCCAATGTTTGAGATTGTATTCCAACCCTATTGTAGTTGAAATTAGCCTAGTGTCAAAGCTATGAACCCTTGAATTGATCCACACAAGGTTTACTATGGTTAAAGTGATATTTATAAGTAAAAAGTTGTATCTTAAAATAATCCATAGTACATAGAATTAAGGTTTACTATGGTGAAAGTGATATTTATAAGTAAAAAGTTATATCTTAAAATATTCCATAGTACATAGAATTGTGTCATTCATAATAAGTGATTGATTTTGATTATTGTGTTCCTTTTTTTCTTAAAGATAAGTTCGCAATAAGTACTAAAGCACTTGTCTTGAATGTGACAAATGAAAACCATTGTAGAATTTTGAAAACATTTAACGTGGAAAGATCCAAGTGGTAAGAAAAAGAAGGATCGTTAGCTAGACGATGGTTAGCAAATAAGTTCACAATAAGTACTAAAGCACTTGTCTTGAATGTGACAAATGAAAACCATTGTAGAATTTTGAAAACATTTGACGTGGATACATTCATTGCAATGCATCACAATTGGGCAAAGAACTTGATCATCTAAAACAAAAAATTTAGCAATAGTAGCACTGTTCAAATAAATGAAGGTTCAACAAATGGCAAAGGGGAAAGCCTTATAATATTTTATTACAAATTACAAATAGGATTGTAGAAATTGTCCAATAATTACATGGATTCACACTAAATCTTCAAATATATTGTGAGATAGTTTGAAGTCAAAAGGTAATCTTCTAATGTAAGATGGGTATTTAAATTCAAAAAAACACAGGCATTTAAAATCAGTTTTAATCAAGTTGAGCTCATGCAACATCTTCTAATGCAGGAACTTAAAAGCACTGAAATTTTTCTCTTAAATAATTATTGTGTCCTACCAAAATGTATAAACTGCGTTGAGAAAATTTTTATGCTATAAACTCTTGTGAAAATTTTCTCTTAAATAATTCTTGTGTCCTACCAAAATGTATAAACTGCCTTGAGAAACAATTTATGCTATAAACTCTTATTTGACAAACCTTGTACACTTTCTATAGTTAACTCAAGGTATATGTTTCATACTAAACAACTAATAAATATATTCTTTATACTAAACAACTAATGCCCAATAAACATACCACAATTCAAACTTTCATCGACAAAGGATATAAAACAATAAACAAAAAATTGATAATAATTAACTAAGTTGATGTATATAGCATAAAATGGCTATACCCATTATTGGCAGCGTATAAAGAATAGAATAAGAAGAAAACCAATTTGAAGTTGCTAAGATATTAAAGGCTCATAGTGGGGGAAACTAGGTTAATAAAAAAAGTTAAAAGACACATCTATCCCATATATTGACTTGCGAGTCAATAATTGCTTCGAGGTTAGTGGGTTAGTTAAAAAGACATGTTGTAAATTGTTCTAGCATGTTGAGGTGAGTGGGTCAATTAAAAGACTTGTTGCTGATTATTATGGCATGTTGTTAATCATCCGAAATCATGTTTGGAAATTGCATGGTTCATAAGGTATAGTTCTAAACTTAATCAAATACTTACTCCTTAAATTTATTTCTTGCTCTAATGTTTGAAGTAGACTTGTAGTGTCGGCTTTCTTGGCATATGAATGGATCATCTCCAACTCCTTGCACACAATTAATGAAAATAATCAACCTAATACAAAATTTTAAAAATGGTAAGAAAAAAAGAACATACAATGGAAAGGTATGTAAATAATAAGAAAAAATTACTTAGAACATGTACACTACAAAAAAATTCTAATAAAAAAAACACATTACTGAATGTCAACTTTGTGCCATTTTTATGGATATAAAATTTTTATAAACAAAACAAAATTAATTCATCTAAAAACAATCTGTCAAACTTTATCATCTCACCCTCTTGATGCATAAATGAACTAAATACAGATGTCATTCCCCCTGAGCTTGTTGATTGCTGAGAAGTATCGGGATCCTTCATTGTGTTCTATGACAAAATATTTAAAAATAGAAATTAACATATTTGGAAGTAAAATCAAATGCAAAATGTGCAGCAATTGTAAGGGAACAAAATTGTAAACTACAAGGAAAATGGAGAAAATGAAAACTCATTCATATAAAGATTAACGAACCAAAATCTTATTTCAAAAACAAAATCTTTTATTTACAATATGTTTATCAATAACATAAATATAAATATATAAATTCTATTAAAAAACCTTACAATTATTTAATGATCAGATTTTTGGCATTTTATATTATGTTTTAGTTTTGTTGGCCCTTTGAGTGCTTTTATCCATCGGTCGGAAAATGTAAAGCATTTCACAAGATGGAAACGTGTGAGCTGCCCTCAATTTCCTCAATGGATTTGTTGGATTTAATGGAATCGCTGCAATCTTATGTTTACCCAACTCTAACAAAAAAGCTGCTAGAAACCCAAGAGTTACAAAAAAAAAACGCCAAAGATAAAAATAAGGTACTATCGTTACAACAACCTTATGATACCTGGCCCTATTTCGAAGAGCTAAAATTTTCTGCTTCTTTATTTTTGCTTGAGATGCTTTTGCTTCTGTCTTTATACTTGTGTCCATCTGGGCCATTTTTATGATCATCCCCAACAGGATGAAGGGGCTACTCATTTAGGCTGCCATGGGCTTCGCTGGAAACTAGTTTAGATGTACAAGGCGCAACACAGTTTCCCATTTATTTAACCGAGTAAAGTAGAACAAATAGATATTATTAATCTGGCATATTCAATTCCAATCTAGCCTCTGGTTTTAATCAATGGCAGCCTATTGGACGATTGATGATCTTTGATTTATTCATATATTACAAACACCATGCCATCCTCGTAGATATTGATGGACTTCCTGTATGGACATATGGCAGCGAAGAGGGTAGCAAGCGAGCAAAGCTATACCATTCCTCCATTTTGGGCTGTGGCATAGAATACCCATTTCATGTAAATACAGATTAACTATCAAAACAACATACCCACAAACCCTAAGAAGCCAAAAACTCACTCTATGTGAAGTACTACTGATGTGAATACTATGATCTGGAGGAAAACAAATTGCAGCTGACATAATTCCTGCAAAGACAATCATTAAAGCTCCTAGACCTTTCATCATGAATCCCCTTGGCCCGAAACAAAAAACTTGTTGCACATAAAAAAAGGATTGATAGAATCCAGCGCTGGCCTGCCCAACGAGCCCCTTCTATAATGGAAACCCAACGAGGACAATCCATTAGGAAGATTCACACTGATAATGGAAAACCCCAACAAGGATAATGGAAATCGCAACAATCTTTCATCATGAATCAAATGTGAAGCTGAGATGAAGAATCCCCTTGGCCCAGAACAAAAAACTGGTTTCACATTAAAAAAAATAAAAATAAAAAGTTTGATAGAATCCA
>ML784016.1:617350-638604 GCA_009831015.1 Picea engelmannii
TTGTCTTTCACCTCTTTAATGCGACCCAAAAATGAACTAACAGATTCATTTCCATCCATCTTAATGCCTAGAAATTTAGTTTTCAGGAACAAAATGCGATTTGTGTTGCTAGTTTCATACAATGCTTTAAGAGCTGTCCATGTAGCAGCAGAAGTTGTAGCGTCTCTAATATGTGGAATTATGCTATCTTTAACTGACATGCACAACAATACCTTTGCCTTGTTTTCGCGCTTCTCCCAGTTTTGGATCTGTGCTGCTGTCGCACCTGCAGCCGCATCAGGTTTCAGTTCAGTTCCCTTCGCAATGTTCCAGATATCATAGCCCTCCATGAGTGTTTGCATCTTGAATTTCCAGTTAATGAAATTCGAGCCATCTAGCTTGTTGGCTTCGTTGAGGTATGTCTCCGCTAGAGGATTTGCCATCTCTGCAAGTTAGTCTTTGCAAGTGAATCACCAAAGATATGCAGCTTTTTGTCGAGTACTGAGCAGTCCGTCGCTCTGCCTTTCGAATCCACCGGTCCGTCTCTACCTTGGCTCTCAATTGTTTTAAAATAAATATAAGAAAATCTTAAACATGCATCCTCATATGCATAAGAATGACCCCTTTCTCATGCTTCAAAGCTTTACATATAAAAAAATAAGGCTCATATATAAAACAAATTCTTATATACAAACTCCCATATAATATCTCTCATATAAAGCCTCACACTCACGATTTCTCATATAACACTTCACACTTTACTTTCCACTTTAATATAAATAATTTATAGCAACCACCAAATTTATAACTCCCTCTTTTATAAGAACTTGACACCTCACGCTTATTCAAATGCATGTAAATAACCTCATGCAAATCGTGGTCTCCACGCATGCATTCAAACTCCACCCAAAAACTCAAGCTATAACCATGCTCACGTTCCAATGCTCATGCAAATCGCATGCAAACTATATAAACTCGTTCTTCAAAACTCCACGAAGCTTTACTCATGCATTCTTTACCAGAACTCACGCTTTACCAAATGAATGACATCGACGCTTCTCTAATTCTGCAGGTTCAACGTTGGCGCTTGGTGTCAATGGAAAGGGGAGCATTGCAGTGCTCTGTCCGTGTAGAAGGGTGGCGCCGACGCAACAATGCTCTCATAAGCATTCAACGGGAGCGCTGAGGATTGAAAAATTGAATTTGAGGAGTGTGAGAGCGTCGACGCTCTCTACCACTGTATAGGGGGGTGCTCTCAAAAAACAAATTCGAGATTTTGTTCTTGGATCTTGCCTCAGAGAGCTGGACCTCCAACTAGCTCTGATACCAAGATAAAATATACGAGGCAAACAACACGGTGAGGCTACACTCACTTCTGTATTATTTAATGAAGACGGATTACATCCTTATATAGGAAAAGACTCTACCGAGTCGGTTACATGCAAACCAAAGACAACTAGACTCTTAACTAAGAACTGACTCTTAACACGCCTACAACTGACTCTCACAACTGAAGCTTATAACTGGTGCTTTCTCCATTATTTCCAAGTAACATATCTTTGAAGCTGCTGCTTAAGCTGTTGTTTATTGAATTAAGCTATTGTTTATTGAAGGCATTGGCTAGTTGTTTTATGAAATGGTTTGTTTTGGTTGGAATCTGGTGATATAAATTTATACGAATCACTATTTTTTGTTGTTCAGAATTAATTTCTAAATGCATAAATGGATTCAACATGCTGAAAAACTTCTAAGGCACTCGGATTCTACAGAAATAATCACTTAAATCTATGAGTCCAACAATTTCTTGTTGAATTTCGATAAATATCACTGGAAAAAATCTTCATTTCGTAGAATCTTTAGCCTACGACCTTATTGAATAGTGTTCGTTTGGAGTCAGTGAGAAAAAAAGACACATGAAAGGATAAAATTGGTCAATTATTAATAAATAGATAACATGTTTTAATATGACTCGACAAACGAAAGGGCAGAGGATAACCTTCCCTTAAAAGAACGCCTTCTGCATAATTATACACTAACAAAGAAAAGAGACAAACATACTATATGCATAAATGAGGGTAATCTCTTACTTTGGAACCTTGGGTAATAAAGTTCACTTAGTTGAAAGACCCTTTGGATGAAAACTGTTATTTAAATCATCGTATTGACAAATATTTTATAATTTATTTAATTAAAAAAAAAAAAATCTCCTTCCTTTTTAATCTTGGTAATAATCATCAACAAACCAAATTCACACCATGTAACACACATTTCATTCTTATGTTGCACTTATCATTTCATTCATCTTTAGATTTGTGCATTGAAAGAATAATGATATCTAAGAAGGTAAGCTTTTGTTATTGGAAATATGAAAAAGAGAACAAAGCAATTTATAAATAGAAAAGAATATAAAAAAATGGAAAGCTTTTTGTTACACATGGATGTTTCTTTGGATGCTCACACATTATAACCAAATGAGCAAAATAGGTATTATATGGTTGATTAAATATGTATTAAAAGTGAAAAATAGATAAATTAAGATTACATAGATTTCAAATTTATTATAGCGTGTTTGTGGTAAAACATGAATCCAACTTCAATTTTATGTAAATTTTTCTTCATCCTCCACATTTTTCATTGTTTTTTTTAATATTCCATGAACTAAGATGTAAGCTTTCTCAATAAAATTTTATGTAAATTGTTCTCCATCCTCATCACTTTACATGAATTTCTTAATATTCCATTAACAGTGATGTCAAAAACATTTTAAATGTCCTATAATCACTAAAAAGTGATACTTTGATGAGAATTGAAGGTAAGAAATACTAAACTCTTATTTCATTTCACTCTATTCATGATAAAACTCTTTAAAACATACCTTTTAATTATGGATAGTAAAATCATTATTGAAAATTAATGCTCCAACTAGATAATGGATTTTGTCAAGTTTCTAAGAATTTTTTTATTTTCCATGGGTGTTTTTAAAAATTTCTTATATTTATCTATTTCTATTACATGTGACATTAATATCTGAAATATTACATCTAAATAAATAAATATTCATCATGTTTCATTGTTTCTTTAAAGATGGAGTATTAAATATTCATCATGTTTCATTGTTTCTTTAAAGATGGAGTATTGGACCTTGATGCTTTTGCATAAATTTAGAAATCTCATCCATGACCGAATCCCTAAAATCCATGTTGAAATTGATGATGTTTGAAAAAACCTTTGTGTTACTCATTGATAATGACAAAGGCGATAAAGAATGTTCTCTAATATTATTAAGCTACATCAATCTTCAAATTTGAAACAAATCTCTCAAGTGAATTTTAATTTGTTAAACTTAACCCTGATATTTTTCAATAAGAGAAACAAATATCTTCAATTGAGCAATACATTTCATAATGATGAATTATTTAGTTTACAAAATTAAAATAATATGAAGAGAGGAACATTATTCTCTATAAAGAGAAATGAAATAGAAAACAACTATCCCATCCCAAAGCTATTAATACTCCTTGATATACTTGTTTAAATCACCATAAACTAAGTATATAATTTTTTTTTTAAATAGTGACATAGTTTATATGTTAAATTGATGGTCATATTTTTCAATATTATCAAGCGATGTTGCATTGAGTAAATCGGGAGGTAAAAACCATGGCTGCGGAATCCAAGAGAAAATCATTTTATTTCCCTATACGTTATAGCAACCCATGCCTTTCTTTTATTTTTAGATGAAGCATAGATATAATTTTTTTTTTAAATGAAGAAGAGTGCATCTTTGTTGTAGAGGAAAACACTGCTTTGTTATTTTGATTATGTCTTTGTCATCCAACAATGATTGGTGCTGAAGTTTGGTGAGCTAGGTTACCTTTCTTTAGGGAATCTTTGTGAAAATTTTAGATCCATTTGAGTTTCCTAGGAGGAAATCCATCAAATCCAAATTGGAGTATGTTGGATTGTTTTAGTAACAACTTTTTGTTGAAATATTAAAATTGTTTTAAATTTTACATAAAGCAATATATTCGGATATCAAATATGTTAAATTAAAATTTTAGATTAAAATTATTTTATAATAAAAAATTATGATGATTTTAAAATTACAACGTATAAAACCCCAACAAACTAATTGTAGAATAGTTTTGAGCAAATACCATAAAATGAAGTGGTTTAACATATTTGTGATATGTTGCAAGGAGAATACCTTAACCAAAAGAGGGAAGGTGGACAATTACCACCACAAATATGAACTTGGACAAAACTAGACAATGCATAAGACCAATGCTTGTAGAGAACACTTTCACAAATATGTTCCTTTACACAACTAATCATTAAATCTAATAAAAATTGCAAACTTGTGTTTGAGATTGACCTCATAAAAACATGTGCACATAAATTACAAACAAGCATTATGAAAAATGAAGAAATTTAAAGAGAGAACTCTAAATGAATACCAAATGATTGGTAATCAAGGCAACTATTTAATTCAAACTAAAATACATAGACAATAAAAAACATAATGATGGATAAATATTCAAGTACAAAGACATCACCCTATAACTAAGAGAAATGCTTTGATGCAACATTTTTTTACCATGGATTGGCATTAGAGTAATGCTCCCACATGCCCAGACATGTCATTGCTATGATAGCCACTAATATGGAATAATACTAGGAGACAATAAGGAGATGTTGATAGGCGAGAAAATTCCCTCTATCAACTAAGGGATAGCTACCCAATTGCAAGTCCCAATTAAACCTACTTTTGTTTGGAATGGTAACTTCCAACCAATATGTGGGCTTGGTTTGCCACTAAATATAGTTGCTCCTAATTTGGAGACTTAATCCTTTAAGATCTCCAACTTTATGTATGTGTTTCTAATATAATACAATGCATAAATAAAACAAATTAATCTATTTATCCTATCTCAGCTAAGAGAAATACTTAAACTAAAGATGCAGATTTAAACGATTAATTATTAAGAAAAGAAAGAGTTCATTATTCTCGGTAATTATTAATCACGAATGATTGATGTAACTTAAAGAAGATCATATCAATCATATTCACATCTAATTGTAATCAATGAAAATATGTATAAGATGACTGATTTTGAGTAAATGAAAATAGTTTCAAAAATAAGAATTAAACTATTATAAACGATTCATATTGTGACAAAATAATAGACTATTCACCACAACTAAGAATGTCTTTTCATTAATCACCAACTACAATAAAATATAAACTCAGATATGAGACAAAATAATAAGTAATAAGCTATTAGAAAAAGTTCATCAAGCTTATTTAACTTGTAAACTCAGATACATCAATTGCTAACAATCTAAAAAGTTATTTTGATAACAAGAGTGCATCCTCATACCCAATATACAAACAATTGAAAAATTTAACTGAATTATGAAAAGAAGTTTCACATAAACCTGAATAAATGAAATTTCATAATTAACATAAGTGCAATCATACAATCATCTATTTACTCAAATAGAAATTATCCAGAAGATTGGGTCTTCAATTTTATATCAAACTGATAAAAGTAACAAGTCTGAGTTTAAAGTTTCCAACCCCTTCTAATCATACGAGATTATATTAAATAATATTGAGATTCTAAAACTAAGGACAGTTTCCTCCTTTCTTTCAAGTAACTTCAATAAAAATAGAACATCAATTCCTCATTTTCTGTTTTAAGTTGATTCATCTTCTTCGTCGGCAATAGACTTTTTGTTGGCTTTACCCTCTTTCTCCTTAACCATTGCATGCCACAAAGTAAAATTTTCCATCATTTGCGAAATTAGAGGTGGTCGTGGAATATCCTCATTCAATTTACAATGATAAAGTTTTTTGGAAATTTCTTTATGCTTTGTATTGAACCTTGAAAGGAAAAATTCAATCGATTTTGAACACTCTATAGGGCTAGAGATAAATTCTTTGACTGCATCAACATTCCATAAATCAAGCTGAGTTATTCTTTTAGCATGTGATTTCTTTTGTTGATTAACATCTGTAAGACAGTTTGGCAGTGGAACTATTTGACCAAGAAATTGAACATGAGGGATATTGTTGTTGATATTATGGCAGCTGCGAGAGGTATTAAACCTCCACGTGTAACTCTGAAAATAATAGAATATTTCGGGAAGCAAGAAGAAACCCTAAAGTATTGAACATAATCCTAGAAGACAAGTCGGCTAAAGAAAATAATTAATATTGAGTTTTTAGCCTCCAAAAAGAGATGTCGGCCCAAGCAACTAAGGAAGAGCAGTATAAATACAAGATGCCAGAGCTCATTTGGACACACACAACTTGCAACTGCAGAAATCTAGTGCGCACTGCAGAAAGTTAGTAAGTGCGCAAGTCTGGAGAGTAGTTGCAGCTACAACTACTGCAACATGTATTTTCGGTTTTAGGCTTGGAATTTCTCTAGGTTATGGTTTGGAATTTCTTCCTTGTGCGCTAGCTCTGGAGAGAGGTATGCTACATTGATTGGCAATTAGGCCTAGGTTTTTCTTCTAGAATTATTCTCTGTCAAGGTTAAGGTGCTCGGGGGTGGCTTCGACCTATGGTTGGGTGACAATACTGCTATATTGTCTATGGTTAAACGAGCACGCCTATTTTTCTAACAGGTTACTGTCCCACACTATATTCATACTGTATAACCGATGGAAGATAGATTGTGAGATTTTTCTCAGTTACAGTTGCAGTTGCAGTTGCAGTCAAAGTTTTTGCCGCAACAACGAAACCCTAATCCTCTTGTTGAGGCACCTTAAGTGGAGAGATTGACCTAATTTCTGGATAGCCTAGTGTGCCCTAGCCTAGCACACCTCCTGGTACTCTCAACATGACAAGATGCCAAGTTTGAGTTTTTGGTCAAAGTCAAAGGTTGACCAAGTCAAAGTCAAAGATGTCATGGCTTACTCTATGAAGTCAGAAAATAAGTTAGAAGGAGCTTCTAACTTCAGAGCATGGAAGATAAGGATTGACCTCATCCTTGCTAAGAATAAAGTGTTGGATATCGTGAAAGGAAAGATCATGGAACCATAGTCTAAACAAGGAAAAGAGAAGGAACCTCAGAACATTGCAATTACGGAGAAATTCAAGGACAATGTCATCAATTCCATGAGTATCATAGTAGACTCTGTAAAAGACCACTTGATACCCTACATCTCTCATCTTGACTCATCTAAGAAGATGTACGATGCCCTAACTAACCTCTTCTCAGTCAGAAACATTAGACAAGTAATGAGTCTGAAGAATGAGCTCTGTGACATGAAAAAGAATGACGATGACAACATCATATCATACCTTGTGAGAATCTCTTAGTTAAGAGATCAACTACAAGCTATTGAAGAAATCATTTCAGAGAAGGAACTGGTAAATATAGTACTCAATGGACTTCCCAAGACATGAGATGCATTTGTCGCAAGCATGAACACAAGAAAGGAGTATCCCACATTTGAAGAACTTTGGACTTGATGTGCACAAGAAGAATCAAGGATTAGCGCAAAAGAGAAATTCCAAAGGAAATACGATGATCAAGCCTTCACAACAAAATCCAAGAATTTCAGGAATAAGAGGAAGTTTGGATTAAGGAAGGAAACCGATGAAGCATCAGTTGTCGAAGAAAGGGAACCCTCAAAGAAGGCCAAGAAGGATAAAACATACTTCTTCTTCTAAGTCAAGGTAACAATATTCTTCAAAGTTCTTGTACATACCATGTTTACATAGTTTCTGTACATATCTTGCATATCTATTTCTTAGAAGATAAGATGTTCAAGTGAAATGATACATATGGAAGAATCGAAAGATAAGGATTGTTATCACAATGACTACAAGTCAAGCAATACACATGAAAATATGAAGTACGTTGACAACCCTTGGTAACAGTTCTCATGGAAGCTATTTTTAACAACTACCAGATAATCTGAAATCAGAATCAAACTTGAAGAGACCCAGAAGAAGTCAAAATTGAAAGAAGTCAACAATCAAGAGGAAATTAGAAAAGGACTTGTGACACTTTGCAGAAGCCGATAAGGATGGAGACGGAAGCATGGACTCTCTTAGATTGAGGGAGTTGATTATAGAATTCTAAAATAAGAGCATGAATTCATGCATGAAGCAAGGATTAGGAGGGAGCTAATCCTAAATGATATGATCCATTGAGGATTATGAAGTATCTTTCCATGTTCCAATTGAAAGTAGCAGCCATGATAAACATCACATGTTTAGTTTGACTCTAGAAGAAGTCTTCTTCGAAAAGAAGCCTTAAAGTATCCTTGGTTGTCCATCTACATCCATGATTCTATGATGAAAGGAAGAAGTTGGAATCTTCAGGGAATATAGAATAAACCAAGGACCCAAGAGCTAAAGAGAGACATGAGGAAGAACATGAAGATTCCAAGAAAGAAAGAAAAGCAAGAACAACCAGTTATTATACTGAGAATCACAAGACTACTAGTTTGGTTTGAACCCATTAAGAAGCAATCAAGTAGAAGAAATGAAAGTTATGATAAAATATAATGTATGTAAGAAAATGTGGAAAATACTTATGAAGGGAAGAATTGCAATATTCATAGTTCCTTCCAGAAGGAGGGAGAAGACTATGACAAGAGCTTGTTCCAGTAAACCAGATATACCTCTTGTAGTATCCATGGATTGGAATTTACATGTAAAAGACTGTTCTTCCCAATAAATCAAGTGAGAAAGAAGCTTATACCATAAAGAGAACCATGTATGCAGATATAAGAATACCTTGTATGGATTCAAACAACTTGATGTAGAGTATTTCATATACAACATAAGCGTGGTGAAAAATTTCTATGACAGAGATAGTGTATCAGAATAGTTACTCATAAGTCCGGGATGATGGATTTTTAATCCATGGAAAACTCTCATGATGACATAAGAAGTGCTACTTGGATATGTTTCAGTTTGAGCCTTGCCACGATGTCATGAGCTAGCAGGAAACAAAAGTGTTGAATTCGACCATGATATATTGTAATGATTAGAGTTATATGAAGCCTTTAGAGAAAATCAGTGTTCCATGACAGACCGAAGTACATTGAGATCAAGCATCATACTCTCAGTGATGAAGTCTACAAAAGAGAAGTGGTTCTCCAATATATCTCCACATATGAGAAGATAACATATATTTTGGTAAAGCCTCTATCCAAGATGAAAAGTTTGCATACTCAAGAAATACGCTGTGGCTCGTGGAGATGAATTCCTTATTGAAAAAGGAAGAGATTGCTCCCAGGTTGGGAGGGAGCACTGATATGCTATTGATTTATGGACAATCATTTTTTCAGTTTGAAAAATGGTCTAGGATGAACAGTTCCTTTCCAGTTCAGAAAGTGGTTGAGATTTCTGACGGACAAGCATTTTCCAGTTCGAAAAATGGTCCATATCAGACAATAATTTTCATAATGAAAATGGTCCGATAGATTGTTGATGTACCATAGACAGGGATTCCCCTTGTGGCCAGTGTGGGGGAATGGTCTAGGAAAATCATTCTTCTTGGAAGTCACTCTAAGTAGTGGTCAAGTAGAATGGTTCACCTCGCTGAGCATTCATTCTTTCGAAGTTCACAGTTGTGAGCAGTTTCGAAGAATGGTCCATTTTGGAGGTTGGTGTAGGACAGTCATTTCCATTAGGAAATTGTCTGAATAGTCATTCCCTAGGGCAAACTCATTCTATCCAGGTTGCACTATGATTAGTGCCATAGGAATGGCCCAATTAGGTGAATGGTCCAGATTAAAAAATCAGGGACACGCATTCCCTAGGGAAGACTCATTCTCTCCAGGTTGCACTATGATTAGTGCCGGAGGAATGGCCCAGTTAGGTGAATGGTCCAGGCTCAGAAATCATGGACAATTATTTTTCTATGCTTGAGAAGAATAGTTCAGATAGCCCATGGTTGATGTTTTACCTTCTAAGGGAATATGCTCTTCCAGATCTCATAGACGTGAGTGAAAAAATGGCCCAAATGACTTAGTTTATATCATGATATTGTTTTATGCAGGTTGATATCAGATGATATGATTGTTGTGGAGACTGTATGTCTCTGGACAATAGATGTATGCTATTGTGGTGGATGTGTTCCACGGGTTGTGACTATCTGTCACTAATTAAGTAGTTGTGTGCTACTTGGTGTGGTTGTGTACCACTATATAGTAGTTGTGTACTACTATGGATAGACACGGTTGTGTTCTATTGAATGACATTGTTCTGATTGCCATGAAGACTATCAATAGTGTTGGAAATGATTATCAGCTAGATGGATAGTTAGTGTGTTGGTGGACAGACATTCTCCAAGCGGAAAATGGTCCATGACATTTATTCTTCTAGGACGTATATCTGGATTAGAAGAATAGTCCTTGTAGCCCATGGCATGGCTTCCAACATCTGTTGGAATAATTATTCTTCTAGGACATATGTCTGGATTAGAATAATGGTTCTTGGATCACTTCGTGAAGTGAATGACTTATCCAACATCATGCCTGATTACTTAGATGGAGTATGGCTTTGAGAGATGATACAGTTGATGCTATCAAATGATACTGATAATGATGATGGTGCTTGTGATTTGATCATGAGATAGTCTGTGTGGCTATGATGATGCTACTGGTTGAATGGTATGTTTGTGCTCAAGACCATTACCTGTAAATACCTCCCTATCTATGAGGGAGTGTTGATTTATGGTAGATGCGGGAGGTATTAAACCTCCACGTGTAACCCTGATAAGAATAGAATATTCCGAGAAGCAAGAATAAATCCTAAAGCATTGAACATAACCCTAGACGACAAGTCAACTAAATAAAATAATTAATATTGAGTTTTTAGCCTCCAGAAAGAGAACTCGGCCCAGACAACTAAGGAAGAGAAGTATAAATACATGATGCCAGAGCTCATTTGGACACACACGACTCGCAACTGTAGAAATCTAGTACGCACTGCAGAAATTTAGTAAGTGCACAAGTCTGAAGAGTAGCTGCAACTGCAACTACTACAACTTGTATTTTCGGTTTTAGGCTTGGAATTTCTCTTGGTTATGGTTGGACTTTATTCCTTGTGCACTAGCTCTAGATAGAGGTACGCTACATTGATTCTCTATTAGGCCTAGGGTTTGCTTCCAGAATTATTCTCTATCAAGGTTAAGGTGCTCGGGGGTGGCTTCATCCTATGGTTGGGTGACAATATTGCTATATTGTCTATGGTTAAACGAGCACACCTATTTTTATAACAATCATGATGTTCAATATTATCAACAATTGAATTCCAAAGATCTGAGCAATTCTTATTGGTTTCTTTGATTAAATCTTGTGAAAAATCACAATTGCTAAACGAAGCATCTAATGAAGCTTGGATTTGAATATTCTCTTTCTTAGTCATTCCTGAAACTTTTCCAGGCACACTTTTATTCTTTGCTTCCCATGTTTTAATTTTATCAAAAGTATTTTGAGAATTCTTCTACTCCTCTGTTTGCACTTGAAATTTATGAGTAAACTTAAGCAACTCATCATATTGTTGCTTAATTATATTCAACTTATCATAAAACACTTTCTAAAGATCAACGAGCTTGACATTAATAGTAGTAGCATATGCTTTAAGGATTTCTGCATTACTTTGTTTCTCCTTCAACTCTTCAATATGAACCTTTAAGGAATAGATTTGTTTTTGATAATTGGAAAACATTCCTTTGTGTTCTTCTTGAAGAAAAATTAGTTGTTTGACATGTTCTTCCTTAATATAAGTTACTTCAGTTCAATGGAGGTCATTAACTGATGTGACAAATGCTTTATTTTCTTTAATGAACTGACCTATTAGATGCCAATGCTCCTCAACCAAAAAAATTTCTTGAGTTTTCAATTTCTCTTGTCGCCCTGCAACTTGTTTCCTTTCTTTTCTTAATTTGGAAGTGAGATTACCAACTGACCATTTATTTGCATCAAAAAATGCTCCTAAAACATTAGTTGTTTCTTCGAAAAATTTGATCCAGATTTATGAGCAGAACGAACTGACTAACAAATTGAATACAAAAACACAAAGATATGAAGAACAACAACATATATCCAGTGAACAATAACTTCTATTGAATAAATGAAATAGGCTGAAACTGTAAAACTGCAGAACTGAAAACAACTTGCTTGAATGGTGGTAGTTATCTCTGAGAAGATACGTGCCTCCTACGTGCATCCATTTGAGAATAAATGATTACAATGAGGCTCCAGAGGCATTTTTAACATTACTCATGAATGCAAAAACCCTAGACATCCAAAAGCCCAACCCTAGGATATGAAATGCCAAAATTTATGTGGGCCCCAATGGGTAAGTTGGTACCTCAACTTCCCGTGGGCATAAATTTTTCTTACAAACTTCGTTTTAGGTGCGTGATAGCCTGTTGGAAAGGTCTTTTTGAGAACTACACATTACGCCATCAAACTTTGACTTTTATTGTTTGAATGTGGCAAGACAAAAAAACATTGTTTAGGGCCCCAGAATGGCCCTGGAAGTATAAAAAGATGTATTGACCTAAAAAATTCCAAACTAATCTAGTTGGATTAGGTGGGTGGCCACCAATCTCCACTTGGAAGATGTGTAGGGATTCAAACAACCTCTGAAGTGTATAACCCACAATTACAAAGAAGTACAAAAGAACATGTTGAACTAAAAACTGTCAAGAGGAGCCAGTTGGAATAGGTGGGTGGCCACCAATATCCACCTGGATCAGTCCTCCCCCCTTAGGAAGCAATGGTCTCCATTGCGTTGAGTTCCCCCATCAGGTGAGGACAATTTTGCTGAATTTGGCCCCGGGTGAGCCACTTGCCTTGGTGTAGGAATTGCCCTACCTTGATAACCTGATAAATTTGGATCCTCTGCTGGCGAGTGCCTTTGACATGTGTGTCCACTATCGGATCAGTGGATGCATGTTCCATGTAGTCAGGGTTGAGATCTGTTGGTGTCATTTGTTCTGCGATCTCTGAGGTGTCCAATGATGGTGGAAAATATGGCCAAAGGAGGTCCGCATTGAACATTGGGTGCAAGTCAAGGAAGGGTGGAGTGTTGAGCTCAAAAGAATTGCTACCCACAACCTTGGTGATAGTGTAAGGCCCATAGCGAAGTGGGAAAATCTTCCGATGGGGCCTTGTAAGGCGCTCTTTCTGCAAATGTAACCAGACCTTGTCTTCCACCTGAAACTGGTGTGGTGCCCCATGTTGATCATGACGTTGCTTGTACTTAACGTTGGCTTTCTGTAAAATCTCATGGACTTGTTGGCAAATGTGCTGAATTCGCTCAATGAATCTGGTGGATTTTTCGTCCTCAGACTAAACATGGGAAGATTCTTCTTGTGTAGTGACAAGAGGTAATGCAACATCAATGGGACCCAAGGGTTGGAATCCTAGCCCCACCTAAAATGTGCTATGGCCGATGGAGCTATGGAGAGACCTGTTGTAGCTGTGCTGAACATAGGGAAGACTCTCATCCTAGGTATGCGGATGCTTAGAGTTGTACATGCACATGATGTGAAAAATCGTTCGATTGACGACCTCTGTTTGGTCGTCGGTTTGGGGGTGGAAAGTAGTGGATTTAGTGAGCTTGGTGTCCAACAGTGACCAGAGACTCAACCAAAATGTGCTGAGGAACCTGCTGTCTTGATTAGAGATGATGGTCTGTGGTATCCAAAAATGGACCCACACCTGCTCGAAGAAGAGATTGGTAGTATCCGCCGCTGTGATGCTCTTCTTATAGGATGTGAGGATGACCATCTTCAAAAACTGATCAACTACCACAAATACACAATCATTGCCTTGCTTGGTGGACAGAAGGCCAAACATGTAATCCATCGAGATGGATTCCCAAGGCCTCTAGAGAGTAGGAAGAGGGGTGCATTATCCTTGCTTCTTGATGGATGGCTTGGCAATGTCAGAGGTAGTGCAATATCTGATATACTTGCTGACGTCCTATGGATTTTTGGCCAATAAAATGTTTCTGTAGAACGACCATAGTTTTCTCCACGCCAAATGTCCTGCCATTCGACTATAGTGAGCCTCCCAGATCAACTTTGCACGCTCACTTGCAAGAACACAAAGATGGCCAAGATGACATAACAGTCTGTCCTGAATGTGAAAATCGGTGACATTCGCGCCTGTACCCAAGAGATGATAGGTGTTGGCGAAGTCTGGATCTTGTTGATAAAGTTGGGGCCACTTAGATGCCTCATGTCCACATGAATGGAGCACGGTGGTGAGTGCAACCATGAGAGGTCGACTAAGGCAGTGAATAACATGATTTGTGCTCCCTGTCTTATGCTTGATGTTGAGATGGAACCATTGTAGGTAGGTGGACCACTTATAATGATGATCGTTTTTCAACTTCCCCTATGTTTGTATGAACTGCAGAGGCTTGTGATCAATGTGGATGATTGTCTCCTTTCCTAGAATGTAATGTTTCCATTGACGACATGCTTGTACAATGGAATACATTTCCTTGTCATAGGTGGGGTATTTCCAGACAGTATCTGAGAGTGTCTCACTATGGTATGCTACCGGATGATCGTGCTAAGTGAGAATTGTGCCTACAACATAGTTGAATGCATCATTATCAATCTTGAACGATTATTGCAGATTGGGTAAGGAGATAACTGGAAATGGGCACAAGTGATGCTTAAGATAATCAAATGCTCGTTTTTGTTCCTTCCCCCACGCGAAATTTTCCCTGCCACCTCCCTTGGTCACTTGGTTGAGGGCCCATGCAATATGGGAGAATCCCAACATGAGCCGTCGGTAGAAGTTGGCTAGTCCCAAGAAGCTTCGAAGCTCAGTTAGTGTGGTCGGGGCTGGCCAGTCACGAATGACTTGGATCTTAGCTGGATCAACATGTACCCCATGCTCATCAACAATGTAGCCTAAGTATTGAACCCTGTTCATGCCAAAGGAGCATTTTTCCAAGTAGGAATATAGCTTGCGCTGGCGCAGAGTGCTCAAAACCTGCTGAATATGATGCATGTGCTCTTCCCAAGTTTTGATGAAGATGAGGATGTCATCCAAATATACCACCACAAAAGAGTTGGTGAAGGGTCTCAATACATGATCCATCAATCTCATAAAAGTGGCCGATGCATTTGTTAGGCCAAAGGGCATGACCAACCATTCAAAGAGACCTTATTTAGATTTGAAAGTTGTCCTCCATACATCAGTTGGTTCGATGGGAACCTGGTGGTAGCTAGACTTTAGGTCAATCTTGTTGAAGAACTTTCCTCACTTGAGTTGGTCAAGAAGGTCATCAATTCTGAGAATTGGGTACTGGTTCCTGACTCTGTAACACCCTGTTTCCCCCAGATTGTAAATATAACTGGACTAGCCAAGGACTATGGCAAACTCATAAGTATGAATATGTGATGTAAACGGACCTGTAGGAAGAGGTCAATGAATGTGAATAACATTTTGAATTTATTGCAGGATTGCTGAGAGGGGATGTGCAGAAAAGAGACCACGATGGCGGTGGAAGGCACCTGAAAAGGTGGCGTTAACTTCCACCCTGAATGAATACCGTATTTGGACTCCACTGGCCCGGAGAACCAAAAGCGGCTCGCTGGCCCCCAAATTTAATATCTCGCAGGCTGGTAGGTGGGCGGCTTGATGAGGGATGGGATGGTGAACCGCCCATCCGTAGAGCCATCAGGCCTGATCGGCGTGAGGGTAATCGTGCCACATGCAACCTCGCGAGAGGATAAGGCGTATGACAGAAGCGATGGAAGGGGGCAGACGCGAGGGGAACTCTGGAATTTTTTTTTACGCAGAGTGAGTGATAGCAGAGAGGAAGGATTGCAACCTTCGCTCCTGGCCACTGGCAGACGGAGAGACGCAGTCTCGACAACATCGTGGTCTCAGCTCAGGGGTGGATAGTGGTAAATCCGTTGGGAGTCGCTACACCTACGGTTGGGTGGAGACGAGCACCCCTCTCAGCAGTTGCACCCACTTCTGGTGTTATTTCTGATAAGTATTTTATGTATTACATCTTGAAAATTCATATACTGATATACATATAATCACAACACTGTGAAATTGTGAACGATTTTAGTGTAAGAATGTATGTGTAGTGTTTTGTTAATAATTAATGGGCATATGCTTGTAATAGAGGAATCAATGCATGAATTACGACGATAAAAATGAATCTAGTCATGCCCAGTCGTTCTCAGGAAGTTGTTTTCCCCTTATCTGCTTCCGGAAATGCCCCGGTAGGGATCCCTTCATAGATATTCCCTCCTTAGAAAAGTTCACCAAGAACCCAGAACACAGACTTGATCGCGTAGGTCTTATTAACCCTGTGCGAGGAGGAACGACCCTCTTAAGGTTCCGAGATAGTAGTATTGTGAGATGTAACGAGTCGACGGATGAGATCTCGTAGGAGGACCCATAGCCATTCACGACCATTAGATCATCGTGAGCAACGAGAAATCAGAATCGTAGATCCCAAGACCCAAAAGAACATTTGAACCAATGATCTTCCCACATCCACGAAGTGGTGGAAGATGCACACGATGGGACAATCCGAGCCGTTGGATCGAGTTAAGATACCCGGAGTCTAGTCTCCGGAGTGTGCGCAGGAAGAACAAATCTAAACCGTTAGATCTCGGTCCAATTACCCGTTAGCCATCCATTTGGAAGGACACGTGGCAGCGATCGAGCACCATCGGAAAAAGTCCCGCCAGGGAGGTCCTCTATCGGCATATCGAAGAATCGGGATTTGCGAGAGAAAAGAAATCTTGCCGCTTGGAATCGCGATCCGCGATATCCCGACAAGATCAGGACCGTCCGTTGGCAGAGGACACGTGGCGGAGATCAAGCGCCATCGACGTTTGGTGCATCGGGAAATCAACATATCTGTGGACAAGAGGTCGAGGAAGTCCCAGGTGAAAACCCCGACATAATCCGAGCCGTCCGTTCATAGGGACAGGTGTCAAAGATCTAACGGGAGTCGAAAAATCGGGAAATCGACATTCCCGAGGTCGAAGGAACCAGGACATCGAAAGTCCCGAAATCCCGACAAGGATCTGGACCGTCCATTTGGAGGGACGCGTGGAGGAGATCTCGTGAGCTCGGAGGTTCGCTGGGTAGGAGTCCAAAGATTGGAGGTTCCAAGTCGCGAGTGGCGAAGCCACGAGAGGATCTGAGCCGTCCATGGTTGAGGATGCGTGTCAGGAGATCCAAAGAAGTCGAGCATCGGGGAATCGGGGTTTGCGAGAGCAAGGAAATCTTTCCGCTTGAAATCACGATACGCGATTTCCCGACACGATCTGAACCGTCCATTGGGTGGAACACGTGTCAACAGATCCCGAAGAGTCGGAGTTCGGGGCATCAGAGTTTCCGGAGGTAAGAAACTCCCACACATTGGAATCACGATTCACGATATCCCGATGGGAGAGCCGTGTGGGCCACAACAGGAGATAGTGGAGGATAGGTGTTACGATATCGGGTTCGGGACTTGGAGAGTTCTGTGAACTAGTGAAACGGGAATCGCGATATCCCGATACGCGATTTCCCGATTTGTCACAGGAGTATGGGTCACAATGGAGGACAGGTGTCGTGCACATTTTCGTATCGGCATATCAGGAGTCGGGGATCCACGAGGTAAGTTACATTCGACAGTGAAAACCCCGAAATCCTGATGGGAGTTATGACAGAGGTCATATAGAGGAGGTCATGCGAACCAAGAGCCTAGTCTAGAAGGCTAATGGGTATTTAAGAACGTCGGGATTTTTGAAGACAGAAACCCCGACGGAAAGGGGCGAAAGACCACAGTTAGGTGCAGAGAGCCGGGTGGGTGAATGGAAGACCTGTTGGATCGGGGACTAGCATTTTTGCCGCTACAGGCTCCGGGGGTTCTCATTGTTGAGAAAACAACAAAAATTTTTGATTATAGGTAGTGGGTGTGTTACAAAGTGGTATCAGAACATGGTTACAACACTCGGCCTGAATGGGCTCATGCACGAGTCGCGCATAAACCTTGTTCGAAGCACTCCTACGAGGAGTAATCCCCTGACTTAAGTATCTTGTCCAGGATTAAAAACTTGGAATATGAAAGCCCGATTGTGTATGCATGTGAAAGAGTTGTGAAATTATGCGCAAATTATAAAATGAATTTAACTCTTGACTAATAACTAGCGTTTGTCTTTTCACTCAAGCGGACGATCAACCGCGGGAATCTACAGACGCAGAGTATGGTGACTCACCAAGAGGTGGGAGAAGGCTCCCACAACAGAGACGAAGAGTCTGATGAAAGAAGAGCGATAGGAACCCCTCCAGACCTAGCCGAGACTGTGAGGAGTCTCATGGTTGAGTTTCAAAGCTGCAAGGCCGATAATGAAAGAATGATGAAGGAGCAAGAAAAGCAAACCGATATTAATGCAGTTTTACTGCAGAGCTTATCCTACCTACATCGACAAATGCAGCATGAACCTAAGATGCAGAATCGTGATCCTGTCAGTGGCCACACTGAGAGAAGCACATCCAGAAAGGTCCACCCTAGAGGTAAAGGTCCAGTGCCAGACGATTCCACTGAGAAGGAAGCTGACGATTCAGAAGGCTCTTCCAGCAGTAGGACCAGTTCCTATTCTCAAAAGAAACAGAAGAAGCAAAAGACTTCTAAGAGTTATAAATTTGAGGAATTCAAAAAGGCCAAACCCCCCTCCTTCGATGGCGAGATAAAGAAGGGAGAGGAAGCTAAGGCTTGGCTACTTGGACTGAAGAAATATTTCAGAGTCCATGATTTCTCAGAGAACTTGAAGGCTCGAGTGACCACTTTCAACCTGAACGAAAAGGATTCCATTTGGTGGGAAGACCTTAAGAATATGAAAGGGGTCCGCGAGGAAGACCTGTCTTGGAAACGATTCGAGAAGTAATTCCAGAAGAAGTATTTGTCGGAAAGGTATTTCGACGAGAAGGCTAAAGAGTTCTATGAACTTAAACTGGGACAGCTTACTATGGAGGAGTATGTCAACAAATTCCTTGACTTACTGAGATATGTACCCTACATCAAAGCAGAGAAGGTGAAGGCACAACGCTTCATCAATGGGCTACCCAAGGAATACCGAAACATAATTGAGTTTGATGAGCCAAGGACCCTAGAAGACACTATATGAAAGACAACATATTGTCATGAACAATATGGGCATCGGGCAGAGTCTCGTGGAGACTGGAAACAAAAGAATGGTTCAAAATTTCAGAAGAAAGGGGGCAAACCCTCGGGATTCAAAAACTACAAGAAGAACCACAGAATGAAGTTTCCAACCCGGAGTGTACTCCAACAGAACTTTCCCTCGACGGACGGAAATAAAACTTCTGGACCTATACCAGTAAAGATTGATAACCCAAAGAGAAAACCTTTGGAATGATGGGATTGCAGAGGAGATCATCTCCGGAGAGACTGTCCACTGCGACGACAGAATAGTCGGAAAATTTATAACATGCAGGAAGCTACCACGGTCAATGATGTGGCAAGGAGTGTGCCACAGATCTATGCAGCCTTGGATAATAACCAAGCTGACTACCAAGCTTCAGTGGTGGAAATAGAAGGTATGATTTTCAACCATCTGGTATCTGTTTTGATTGACCCTGGTTCAAATTTGAGTTATATATCCCCTAGAACCGTTGATAAGTGCAAGCTACAGCCACAGAAGAAACCTAAACCATGGTTGGTACAGTTAGCCACTGGCACCAAAAGAAAGGTGGTAGAGGCCGTACCAGCCTGCCAATTAATGTTGAGTGAATCCCCCACCCAAGCAACCCTTAATGTATTACCCCTGGGATCATACGATCTGTTGATTGGTATGGACTAGCTAGCCGCCCATAAAGCCAAACTGGACTGTTACTATAAAACCTTAGAGTGTGTGAACGAAGAAGGAAAAAGGATAACCCTTCAAGGGATCCGAAAACCGGTCTCGGTGAGACAAATATCAACATTGCAAATGAGGAAGTATTGCCGAAAGGGATGTCCCCTATATGTAGTACAGGTGTTGAAAACAACCGAAGGTGCAGACCCAAGCCCTGATGATCACCCTATCCTAAGAGAATACCGAGATGTGTTTCCAGAGGAGATACCGGGTCTACCTCCAAGAAGAGACATTGACTTCTCAATAGAACTTGCACCAGGAGCGGTATCGGTGTCTAGAACACCCTACCGGATGAGCACACCTGAATTAGTAGAACTCAAGTTACAATTGAAAGAAATGATGGATAAGGGTTATATTCGACCCAGCGTGTCCCCATGGGGAGCACCCGTCCTGTTTGTGAAAAATAAGGATGGCACCCTTAGACTGTGTATAGATTACCGACAACTTAATAAAGTAACTATAAAGAACAGATACCCCTTGCCCAGGATCGATGATCTATTCGATCAGTTGGGAGGTGCGTCTGTTTTCTCAAAAATTGACTTGAGGTCGGGATACCATCAAGTCCGAATCAAGGGTGAAGACATCCATAAGACCGCTTTCCGGACATGGTATGGTCATTATGATTTTGTGGTAGTGCCATTTGGGTTAACCAACGCCCCTGCCACTTTCATGTGCTTAATGAACAACGTACTCAGTAAATTTTTGGATAAATTTGTACTAATTTTTATTGATGATATTTTAATTTACTCTAAGAGTAGAGAAGAACATGAAGAGCATCTTAGACTTGTGCTGCAAGTGCTAAGAGAGCATCAACTCTATGCTAAATTCAACAAGTGTGACTTCTTTCAGAAGCAAATACACTACTTGGGACATGTTCTGTCCAAGGAAGGGGTAGCAGTAGATCCTGACAAGATCATGTCTATCATGGAATGGCCTACCCGAAAGGATGTATCAGACATCAGATCCTTTATGGGATTGGCGGGATACTATAGAAGATTCATAAAAGATTTCTCCAAGATTGGTTGTCCAATCACTGCCCTCCAGAAGAAGGGAACAAAATTTCTGTGGACACAACAATGCGAAGAAAGATTTCAAACCTTGAAACATCTACTAACCCATGCACCTGTGTTGAAAATCGCTGACCCAGAAACTGATTTCTTTGTGTGCACAGATGCCTGTAAAGAAGGGCTCGGAGGAGTTCTTATGCAAGAATGAAAGGTGATCTGCTATAAATCCCGAAAATTGAATGAACATGAGGTCAACTATGTGACTCATGATCTAGAATTGGCTGCCATAGTGCATGCCTTAAAAATGTGGAGGCATTACCTCCTGGGGAGGAAATTTGTGCTTATGACAGATCACTGTGGATTACGG
>ML784017.1:6804-31527 GCA_009831015.1 Picea engelmannii
AAAAATTCAATCAAAGTAACATCTGATTTCATATATGGGACTAAGGTTAAATAATGTTAGAGAGCACATAACCCCATCATCGTATTCAAAACCCAAATACAATCCCCCACATTCCAATTCTATGAATGCCAATCCTTTCGAGCATCCATTGGTACTCTCCTTCATTTTTATTCCTCATAAGTGAACAACTCCCCCCAACTAATAGATGTTTTACTAGAAATTCGACCTAGGAAAATCATACAACTCAATTGTATGATCTTATAACATGATACAACATATAGACACCATGATACAATGTATAGACACCAAAAGAGACAACTAAAGATCACAAAGGGGAATTGCAACACAACATGATATGATACAATGTATAGACACCAAAAGAGACAACTAAAGATCACGAGTCACTAAATATTTGTGTGTCCATCATGAAAATACAAAGCACATGGATCATGTCGCGATCTCATCCCATGAGTATGTGTTAGCACCAGGATTCACGCTTAGAATGCTAATAGGGTAAGCCCAATACCCATTTGAAAATGAATGATTAAAATTGGTTTTATGCTTGAGTGGATCAACAAGACTAAGTAAGAAAGAGAGAGGGTAGCAGACTGATTGTAGATTAATAATATTTCATTGGGCATGGAGTCAACACAAAAAATCCCTCACACTCTATACTCTCACAAATGAGGCAACAATACCTAATACTCAATTAACTAAGATTTTCAGGTATGAAGAAATAAAGGAAAACACAAATGAATATCTTGATCTCACAACATCGTGATTAAAATATTCACCAATAGAAAATCTAATATCAGAAATCAATCCTAGTACTAAACTATAGGATCAAATACCATCATGTGAATCAGAAATCAATCCTAGTACTAAACTGTAGGATCAAATACCATCATTTGAATCAGAAAATTACAACAAATCATTTAGTGCTCATGAATATGATATGCATGGATCATTCATACATCAGGTATAAAGAATTTACATTTGATCAGATGAAGGAATAAATGAACATGAGGAAAAACACAAGTTGAGTCTCAAGCACTGTTGGATATTAGATTAAGAAATATAGCATACAAATAAGAAGAGTTTCTACAATATGCCTCAAGACCTCAGGACCAAACCCCTTACGATATTTTTTTCCCAACACCCAGTCTCGAACCCTTCAACTCTCTTAAGCTTCTCTCAAACCCCCCTTTACTTAGAACCCTTCTTTCTGATTATATATCACATTAGAGTCTATTCTTATCAATCGGTTACATAAAAGGAGGATCCAGGATCCTATTATCCCAAAATACACATGACCAAAAGATGATGTGTAACCCAAAATGTGGAGAGTTGTTAATGATCCTAACTTTGTGGAAATTGTTTTGATTTTTCAGAGATGATATTGAAAAGTATTCTTGATTTTTCTCCATAAATTATGCTTCATAAAAAATTGATGACAAGTGTAATAGATAAAAAAAAACTGAGGATAATCTTCTTAAATGTTTTGTCGTGCTAGATACTTGAAAATAGGTAAGTTGTTACAAAAGATCCTGTTATGAAGGAAGATGTTTTGACCACTTTAAATCCTCTTATCAATGAGTCTTCCATTTGTTTAAACCATTTTGACAGCTACATATAGTTGTTCTGCATATGCCTAAGCCTTTGGTTTCGATCTTGGTTGATTGTGTGGTTTCACAACGTGTTTAGTGAATGTTTGCTGCAAAATCATAGCTTCAAAACTTTTGCAACGGATATGGTTTTTTCTAGTTCACTGGCGCTATGAAACTGTTGCAAATTGTCTTGTAATATGCTCCTTTGGAATGGTGACCAAATAATCATGTTGGAATAATGCTTACAATAGAATTGGCTTGGATTTGTTGGAGTTTGTTGAGAGATTCTCTCAACCCCTCTCTCTATGTTTAGAATAAGTTGGATCTAAATCCAACTATATAATTGTGTAGTAATTGTGCAGAAATGTGAAGGTAATACAAATATTATTGGTGTGTAATTTGTGAACCATGTCTACTCCTCTATTTTCTTATATGGTATCAGATTTTGGCTGGGCTTAATCCCTCACAAGAGTGCCCAGAAGATGTGATAGCCATTGGAGGTGATTCTTTGTACATATGTGTGGGAGTGTGAATTGTTTTTGTTTTCACTATGAGTAATTGTTGTAATGTGTGGCGCACATCATAGTAAATGGTTGTAGGACACATCTAACAACGAAGGAATCACATGGTCGCATGCAGAGGAGGAGGCCGCTATCTGAGAATCAAAGTACATGATATGACGATCTATTGGATCTGCCTATCCATGAATCAATTGATTGATGGAGGATTTTCCGTGGATAAAAAGAAAAAGGAGAAAAATGTTGAGTCACTAAAATCGTTGAGAAGAAATTATGTCGACTTTGTTTTTGATTTTGAGATTTTAGAATCGCTAATGCTGCTAGCAATTCCTTGTTATCACAAAAACCCAATACTCTTTTCTCCATGTATTTATTATCAAAAAAAAAAGTGGACGGATTCATATTCAAAGTTGTGTAAACTGTCCATGAAAAAATGCATACTACCTTGTACTTGTGACAGTTGGTGAGAGCCGATGTTGAAGAAGCCAACTCGACCACCATTGCTGCAAAGTTTGGTTGCAATTTGGCGAGACGCCACTGCCTAGAGGTTGTTGTAAAGTGCGAGTCACTATTGGAGTCAATGTTCTATTTATTGCAAAGGAGAACCTTGATCTGAGTGTTGGATTTGAAGAAATAAAGGAAATGTGATGGAAGACATGGAAGGCGCTCATCTTAAGCATCAAGGAGAAAATTTTATTTGGGGTCCAGTATTTGGTGGCAACAACATTCAATGAGGCATAACTGGATGATCTTTCCAAGGACACCAACCTTTGTACCATTCACCAAAAGAACCGTTGTTAGAGGTTTGAGTGGAAGGAAGCTATAACCATGTGTACTAGCAAATTATGTAATTTGTGTGAGAATTTTGTTGTTTTCTATAGTGTGGTATTGTTCAAATGTGTTGATCGAGAACCAATGAATTGAATAGAGTAACATATATTACGCTAGTAGTTCTTGACGTACTTTGGTGCCATGTAAGAACATGTTCACTAGTTGAGTATGTTTACAAGTCTGTTAAAAGCTATAGATTCTTGTTGTACTTCGGTGCTTCAAGATCGACAGTTACAAGTTATCCATGTGTATATTGTTGTAGATGTGTTTAAAGAAGGTTAGTTGTATGATTGACTACTGAAAATATCCAGTAATCAGATCATTGTCTTATATAATTGTCGAAATTTTCTCTTCAGGAGAATTCCACAGATGGTAGTGTATCCATAGGATAATTCAATATGGAAATTGTCCTTCAGGAGGTTGAGAAGCGTCAATTCTAAAAATTCGTCAATGATGGTCAGAAGCAGTATTATCTTAAATGAGTTGAAAGGAAAGCTCGAAGTTGTGGAGAAGAAAGAGCATATACCAAAAGATTTCAAAGAGGATAGGAGTATTGATGAAGACCATATCAAGACAAATATCTATGTTAAAATTTGAGTATTGTAATTATGATATAATATTTGTAATGTAAGCATTATGGAAGGGTGTTGGAATAATGCTTATAATAGAATTAGTTTGAGTTTGTTGGAGGTCGTTGAGAGATTAGCTCAACCTCTCTCTCTATGTTTAGAATACTTTGGATCTGAATCCAACTATATAATTGTGTAGTAATTATACAGAAATGCAAAAATAATAAGAATATTATTAATGTGTAATTAGTTAACCATGTCTGGTCCTCTATTTTCATATAAATCACCCTCTCTGATCCTCTATTTTCTTATAAATCACCCTCTTTATTACAAGAAAAAGTAAGACCATGATGGCCATAATACTATCAACATGAGAGAAGAGGGATCTTATGATTGCAGCTTCGAGTTTTAAAAGTAGCTTCCAACCCTTTCATATGATTGCAGCACTACCATGATCAGAACCAGCGTCTGGAAGAAATAGCAACTTCAACAGAAACTTAATGCGAATGACCAATGACCAAATCTAGCAAATGTTCTGGACCAACTTGCAAGATCCTAAAATAGAGCTATTGTGACTAGAGTCGTAAGAGGGTCATCCAGAGAAATAGCTATAATAGCATCAATCACCGGCTTGACCATCCCTTGTATTATGAGCAAGCGCATCTGCTGTGCAATACTGAAAATTGAAAACAACTTTTATGCAATACAAGTGCATCAACGATTTTGTATGAACACCTGTCATCTGCTAGCAATGGGTAATCGGTGTGAATTATCCTCTTGACATCGAGCATTCTAAGGCGTTTCTCATTGGCCTTGACAGTTTGATAAACTGGGTGTTTATGATGTTGCTTGGCTCGGGCTGTATCTTCGATAGCTGTAAACGTTTAAGCTTAACCACCTGTCAAAACATTCGAACATGCAATAAGACGCATGCATTCAGGCTATGGAGCTGGTACTTTTTGTTTTGCTGCGTTTTGAACTTCTATCCCACATTCTTTACCATAAGCTTGTTTTCTTTGTTTATATACACTAACGTTTACAATTTATTTTCCATGAGGTGTGCACGAGCCTTGTGGTACTTTTTGTTTTGCTGCGTTTTAAACTTGGTGTTTGTCGATCCTGATATAAGACTTGACATATGATTTGGCTTTGGTGCTGGACGGGTAGGATATCTCGGTCACATAAAACATGGAAACATTTAAAAAAACTTGAAAAAGACTCCAGATGTTTTTATAGTTGATCAAGGTGCTTGAACTTGACCCTCGGCTACTTTGAATTGTAGTCAAATTGGAAAATAACCTTAAAGGCCCAATTTTTATTTTTTTTAATAAAAACATAAAGTCTATATATAGCCTGAGAGCTTTAAAAAATATAAACCGAAATTTTAATCATATTGGAGCCGCTATAAAACTCCTCTAGAAAAACTCATTAGAAAAGGATAACATGCTATTATAGTTTGATGCTAAGTTTTGGCCTCTTGCAAATTTGAATGCTAACAGTATGCATATTGCAAGGACCTTCTCCCCACCTAAATTATATATCTTCACAACCAAATTGACATCTTCATTCATGTGGGAAGGTGGGGAACATTTAAATGGTTCATAACCAAATTGACACCTTCAACGACCATGGGATTGAGGGGAATATACTTTGTATACAACTTTTATTTCATGGTGTGATCTACTTTATAGAAAGAGATTGATTATATATCATTCAACTGTGGACCATCTTGTTACCTTTAGGATAATTGTAGAGGAGTTCCGCAATACTAAAATCAATCTTTTTTGTTGTTTTGTTGACTTTAGAAAAGCTTTTGACATGGTTCATAGGAAAAACCTTTGGAATAGGTTGGAAGAGATAAAAGTGTCTCTCGAGTTGAGGGTTGTTGCAATAATAATGTATGAGAACGCTATTGCTAAGTTTAAAAACACTTAGGGTTGGTCAAAAGAGATTAATTGCAACATTGGAGTCAAACAAGGTTGTCCCTTGTTCCCTACCCTTTTTGGCATATACATTGACAAGTTGGAAGATTGCTTGGAAAAAACAGGTTGTGTCAGCTCTACTCTCCCTGGTATAGTCGTCAATCTTCTTCTTTATGCCGATTATATCGTTCTTATGGCAAGGAGTACCCATGATCTTGGAAACCAACTAAGAATCCTCAAGGATTTTTCTCCAATATGGGTGTGATTGTTAATACTGATAAGACTAAGGTCATGATTATTAAATCCAATAAGATCACTTATGATACCTTCATATATGACAATAACAACTTGGAGGAAGTGACTTGATACAAATATCTGGGAATTGATATTCACCACAAACTCAACTGGAATTATAACATTGAGAAATTGACTATTGGGGATTGGAAAGCTTATTATGGGCTTGAAAACAATTGTAAATCAGTTGATCTTTGGAGTTGGGATAAGATGAAACTCCTCTTTGAGACTCTTGTTACACCTGTTATTATTTATGGATGTGAAGTATGGGGCTGTACTATCTCTCGTGAATCTTGGAGAAAGATAGAGCAAATACAAAAGAATTTTATAACCTATAATCTCAAAATTAAAGGAAATACACCTTATCCCATCCTCCTCTTTGAAACAAGCCTCTCCCCCATTGAAAGAGCGACTATGAATAGATACCTGATGTATAAGAACAAATTAAACAACATGGAAGACAAGAGGCTTCCTAAAATTGCTTCAAAATCGAGTTGTAACCACCATCGAATCAAGTGAGGATGACATAAAGATGCCCGGTCTTGGCTAAACTATTAGGGAATCATGGAAGACACCATTGTGCAGAATAAAGATACTATTAAAAAAATCGTCAAATCAAAATTTAAGGAGAAAATGTGGTGTGATAAAGAGTTAGAGGAAAAAAGAAAATTAAGGTATTATAAGGATGTAATCAACTCTAATCTAGAAGATCAAAATTATCTATCTATTTTTCCAAGTATAAAGAAAAAAATAAGAATTGCTAAGATAAGAACAAATTCTCACAATCTCCATAGTGAAGCTGGGTGTTGGTCAATTCCTAAAACACGATGGGATGAAAGAGTGTGCCAACTTTGTGACACTAAGAAGGTAGAAGATGAAAAACACTTTCTCTTAGATTGTCCAACCTATACCCAGATTATATCTCATTTTCAAAATATTTGTCACACTACCAACCTTCTTAACCTCTTAACTCAACAAAACTATGATGATCTCGGAAAACTTCTCTTAATGCTTTTCGAGCACATAAACAAAATTCTAAAGAATCACAAGTAATCACTTACCCTCTTAAGATCCGATAGACCAGTTCAGTATTAATGGACGTTAATCATCATCATCATCATCATCATATATAGTATTTTTATTATTATTATAGTTAGTGTTTTTAATTTTTTAATTTTTATACTCATGATATCATTTTTTCTTAAATTATTTTATTTTACAATTCTTGTTTCTATTATAGCATATATATATTTACTATCTTGATATTAAGTTGAATTAAATTTTATTATTATTTTTTAATACATTTTTTCACCAATTTTTTTTATTAGAATATGTTACAAATCTCATTTATATTAAATTATAAAATACATCTAATTCCTCTAAACACAATTATTTTCCTTATGAAATTAAATATATTTTAGAAAACAATATCATCTAATATATCTAAAAAAACTAAAACATATTAATTAATAACATTTAATTACATAACTTTTGTTGGATTACTGAGAGGGGGTGAATCCGTAATAGAGCAATTTAATCATTTTTCACCATAAAATGCAAGTGTTATATCAATGTAGCATTATCATCCAATAGTTGCAGAGTAAATAGACAATGAACAAATGAGCAATCATGCACATACACAATGCACCAGTGTTTTACGTGGAAACCCAAAGTGAGAGAAAACCACATAATTCTTTTTCTTATATGTCTTTAAGAATTACATTCATTAGAAGCACCAACTTCCTTTATTTTCCAGCTGCAACTGGAAGGAGGTTCCAACCCCCTAGTTTCTAAGGCTACAACCTGAAGGAAGCTTCAACTCCCCAATTCTCTGGCTAAAACCAGAAGGATGCTACAACCCCCTATTTTCTATGTCTACAACCGGAAGGTAGCTACAACCACCTATCCTTGCCCCATCCAACCGCCCTGACGTATAAGTAGAATGATGAAACCACTATCATACTATCATTGTGAGATATACTGTTGTAAACCATAAACAAGTGCATCAACCATGCACCAACATGTACCTCAGCCCGTACCATAAACAAGTGCATCAACCATGCACCAACCTGTACCAAACAACCTTTAATCAACCTGTACCATAAACAAGTGCATCAACCATGCACCAGCCTATACCTCAACATGGACAATGAACAAGTGCATCAACCATGCACCAAACCTATACAAATAACATGTCACAACAACCTGTCCAAACAAACTATCACAACAACCTATCCAAACAAACTATCACAAGTTTTAAAAGTAGCTTCCAACCCTTTTATATGATTGCAACACTACCATGATCAGAACCAGCGTCTGGAAGAAATAGCAACTTCAACAGAAACTTAATGCGAATGACCAAATCTAGCAAATGTTCTGGACCATCACTTGCAAGATCCTAAAATAGAGCTATTGTGACTAGAGTCGTAAGAGGGTCATCCAGAGAAATAGCTATAATARCATCAATCACCGGCTTGACCATCCCTTGTATTATGAGCAAGCGCCTCTTGACCATCCCTTGTATTATGAGCAAGCGCCTCTGCTGTGCAATACTGAAAATTGAAAACAACTTTTATGCAATACAAGTGCATCAACGATTTTGTATGAACACCTGTCATCTGCTAGCAATGGGTAATCGGTGTGAATTATCCTCTTGACATCGAGCATTCTAAGGCGTTTCTCATTGGCCTTGACAGTTTGATAAACTTGGTGTTTATGATGTTGCTTGACTCGGGCTGTATCCTCGATAGCTGTAAATGTTTAAGCTTAACCACCTGTCAAAACATTCGAACATGCAATAAGACGCATGCATTCAGGCTATGGGGCTGGTACTTTTTGTTTTGCTGTGTTTTGAACTTCTATCCCACATTCTTTACCATAAGCTTGTTTTCTTTGTTTATATACACTAACGTTTACAATTTATTTTCCATGAGGTGTGCACGAGCCTTGTGGGCTCCCTCCTCGTGGTGCCTCGTTACTTAAACTCGGTGTTTGTCGATCCTAATATAGGACTTGACATATGATTTGGCTTTGGTGCTGGACGGGTAGGATATCTCGGTCACATTTAAAAAACTTGAAAAAGACTCTAGATGCTTTTATAGTTGATCAAGGTGCTTGAACTTGACCCTAGGCTACTTTGAATGGTAGTCAAATTGGAAAATAATCTTAAAGGCCCAATTTTTTTTTTTAATAAAAACACAAAGTTTATATATAGCCTTAGAGCTTTAAAAAACATAAACCGAAATTTTAATCATATTGGATCTGCTATAAAACTCCTGTAGAAAAATTCATCAGAAAAGGATAACATGCTATCATAGTTTGATGCTAAGTTTTGGCCTCCTACAAATTTGAATGCTAATAGTATGCATATTGAAAGGACCTTCTCCCCACCTAAATTATATATCTTCACAACCAAATTGACACCTTCATTCATGTGGGAAGGTGGGGAACATTTAAATGATTCATAACCAAATTGACACCTTCAACGACCATGGGATTGAGGGGACTATACTTTGTATACAACTTTTATTTCATGGTGTGATCTACTTTATAGAAAGAGATTGATTATATATCATTCAACTGTGGACCATCTCGTTACCTTTAGGATAATCGTAGAGGAGTTCTGCAATACCAAAACCAATCTTTTTTGTTGTTTTGTTGAATTTAGAAAAGCTTTTGACATGGTTCATAGGAAAAACCTTTGGAATAGGTTGGAAGAGATAGAAGTGTCTCTCGAGTTGAGGGTTGTTGCAATAATTATGTATGAGAACACTATTACTAAGTTTAAAAACACCGAGGGTTGGTCAAAATAGATTAACTGCAATATTGGAGTCAAACAAAATTGTCCCTTGTCCCCTACCTTTTTGGCATATACATTGACAAGTTAGAAGATTGCTTGGAAAAAACAGGTTGTGTCGGCTCTACTCTCCCTGGTATAGTCATCAATCTTCTTCTTTATGTTGATTATATCGTTCTTATGGCAAGGAGTCCCATGATATTGAAAACCAACTAAGAATCCTCAAGGATTTTTCTCCAATATGGGTATGACTGTTAATACTGATAAGACTAAGGTCATGATTATTAAATCCAATAAGATCACTTATGATACCTTCGTATATGAAAATAACAACTTGGAGAAAGTAACTTCATACAAATATCTGAGAATTGATATGCACCACAAACTCAACTGGAATTATAACATTGAGAAATTGATTATTGGGGATTGGAAAGCTTATTATGGGCTTGAAAACAATTGTAAATCAGTTGATCTTTGGAGTTGGGATAAGATGAAACTCCTCTTTGAGACTCTTGTTACACCTGTTATTCTTTATGGATGTAAAGTATGGGGTTGTACTATATCTCGTGAATCTTGGAGAAAGATAGAGCAAATACAAAAGAATTTTATAACCTATAATCTCAAAATTAAAGGAAATACACCCTATCCCATCCTCCTCTTAGAAACAAGCCTCTCCCCCATTGAAAGCACGACTATGAATAGATACCCGATGTATAAGAACAAGTTAAACAACATGGAAGACAAGAGGCTTCCTAAAATTGCTTCAAAATCGAGTTGTAACCACCATCGACTCAAGTGATGATGACATAAAGATGCCCGGTCTTGGCTAAACTATTAGGGAATCATGGAAGACACCATTTTGCAAAATAAAGATACTATTAAAAAAATCGTCAAATCAAAATTTAAGGAGAAAATGTGGTGTGATAAAGAGTTAGAGGAAAAAAGAAAATTAAGGTATTATAAGGATGTAATCAACTCTAATCTAGAAGATCAAAATTATCTATCTGTTTTGCCAAGTATAAAAAAAAAAAAGAATTTCTAAGATAAGAACAAATTCTCACAATCTCCATAGTGAAACTGGGTGTTGGTCAATTCCTAAAATGCCATGGGATGAAAGAGTGTGTCACCTTTGTGACACTAAGAAGGTAGAAGATGAAAAACACTTTCTCTTAGATTGTCCAACCTATACCCAGATTATATCTCATTTTCAAAATATTTGTCACACTATCAACCTTCTTAACCTCTTAACTCAACAAAACTACTATGATCTCAGAAAACTTCTCTTAATGCTTTTCAAGCACATAAACAAAATTCTAAAGAATCACAAGTAATCACTTACCCTCTTAAGATACGATAGACCAGTTCAGTATTAGTGGACGTTAATCATCATCATCATCATCATCATTATATATATATATATATATATATATATATATATATATATATATTATTTTATTATTATTATTATAGTTAGTNTATATATATATATATATATATATATATATATATATATATATATATATATATATATATATATATATATATATATTATTTTATTATTATTATTATAGTTAGTGTTTTTATTTTTTAATTTTTATACTCATGATATCAATTTTTCTTAGATTTTTTTATTTTACAATTCTTGTTTCTATTATAGTATAGATATATTTACTATCTTGATATTAAGTTGAATTAAATTTTATTATTTTTATTTTATTGTTATTTTTTAATACATTTGTTCACCAATCTTATTTGATTAGAATATGTTACAAATCTCATTTATATTAAATTATAAAATACATCTAATTCCTCTAAATACAATTATTTTCCTTATGAAATTAAATATATTTTAGAAAACAATATCATCTAATATATCTAAAAAAACTAAAACATATTAATTAATAACATTTAATTATATAACTTTTGTTGGATTACTGAGAGGGGGTGAATTCGTAATAGAGCAATTTAATTATTTTTCACCATAAAATGCAAATGCAAGTGTTATATCAATGTAGCATTATCATCCAATAGTTGCAGAGTAAATAGACAATGAACAAATGAGCAATCACACACATACACAGTACACCAGTGTTTTACGTGGAAACCCAAAGTGGGAGAAAACCACATAATGTTTTTTCTCATATGTCTTTAAGAATTACATTTATTGGAAGCACCAACTTCCTTTGTTTTTCAACTGCAACTGGAAGGAGTTTCCAACCCCCTAGTTTCTTAGGCTACAACCTGAAAGAAGCTTCAACTCCCCAATTCTCTGGCTAAAACCAGGAGGAGGCTACAACCCCCTATTTTCTATGTCTACAATCGGAAGGTGGCTACAATTACCTATCCTTGCCCCATCCAACCGCCCTTACGTATAAGTAGAATGATGAAACCACTATCATACTATCATTGTGAGATATACTGTTGTAAACCTGTACCAATCAACCTGCACCAAACAACCTGTAATAATCATGTACCATAAATAAGTGCATCAACCATGCACCAACATGTACCATAAACAAGTGCATCAACAATGCACCAACCTATACCAAACAACCTTTAATCAACCTGTACCATAAACAAGTGCATCACCATGCATCAACCTGTACCTCAACATGTACAATGAACAAGTGCATCAACCATGCACCAAACCTGCACAAATAACATGTCACAACAACCTGTCCAAACAAACTATCACAACAACCTGTCTCATTAATCTTATCAACCAAATCAGATCTACTCACCAAGATCAATCACCAAGACAACTCTCAAAGACGTGCATCAACCAAGCATAACACAACAACTCACAATCATCATTAAGATCAATATGTGCTTCTAATAATATACCAATGCAAGTATGCTACATCATCCATAAACCATGTGTCAACAATACTACTAAAAAGTGCATCCAACCATGTACCAAGTATGTACCAATCATGTATCAACTACTCATCAATTATGACTCATCAATATGTACCAACATCATCAACTATACACATTATGTATGTGTCAATTCATCAACTACTTGTCTCAACCATGTACCCAACATGTACCTCAACCAAAATCCCTCATCAATTTCATCATCCAAATCTGATTTGTAACTCTATAATAGACCTGGTGTATATGATCACATACTTGCAAACCTTCATTAACTTTAACAACAAGAGACTAACATTTTATCAAACTTTACTTTAGTCTCACATGACTAGTTTTGGATTAGTCAACAACCCTAACTTGTAATAATCATAACTATGTACCTGTAATGAATAAAGATCTGAAAATGGTACACAATGTTCTTTAGTGTCTTTTGTGCAATTCCTCCATATTTCACTACTTGGAACCTCTCAGAAAATGAATTATAGCAAAAATGACATACCTTGTTGAATTTTGGCCTATTCTAGAGAGAGAACTTGTAGAGCGTGCCCCGAGCGGAATATTTGTTTTATGGATCTAAAAATTGTACACAGAATACTACAGACTTTATTCTAACCAAAAAATTTGGTCTTACTAAATTTGGATTTGTTACGAAGAAGTTATGACGTTTTTACCCGAAACACATGTTTTAGACTAGTTTCAGGACTAGCCATAAACCTTATTTTCCATGGAGTGTAACTCCAAAAATACAACGACCCACAAGATGAAATTTGTAAAACATATACTTGGATATGTTTCCTCAATGGCCTCCCAATTTCACGAAATGAATCATTCTAAAAATAAAATTATTGCGAAAATGGTGAGATGGCCTGTAAATAACATATCTTAGAAAACATCATCAAATGAATTTATCCACCCTTGAATTTCGGCCTTCTTTCCTTCACCTTCCATCTGAATTTTGGCTTAGATATCCTTTGGTTACCTCAGTCACCTGTAGATATTCAATATGTTCAAGTGTGATTAAAATGAGTGAGCCTTGCCTCTTATTTATACTTTCATGTAGCTTCCTCAAGGGGTTACCTTTTAACCATCTTAACCCACTTTCCTTATTTTAGGGTTAACCAACTTCTAACCACTTGTCCAATTAGTAATTTATCCATTAAATTTATTATTTAAATAATTTATTTTGTATCCACTTTGACTTATATTACACTCATCACTTCACTTTAACTCAAGGGGTTACCTTCTAACCATCTTAAACCACTTTCCTTATTTTAGGGCGAACCCACTTCTAACCACTTGTCCACTTAGTAATTTCTCCATTAACTTTATTATTTAAATAATTTATTTTTTATTCACTTTGACTTATAGTAAACTCACCACTTCACTTTATTATTTACCTTCTAAAATATCTTAAACCACTTTGACTACTTTGACCTTTTGGGGCTTCTAGATGACTCATGAGGGTTCTCCAACTTCACATGGCCATAACTCTCTAATCGTGAGGAGTTATGTGACGTTCCACATACCAACGAAAATGGCATGACATGTAATATCCATCTAGAATAGTCTTTCCTGAAAATATATCAAAACTCATACCATTATCCATCAAACAAACTTGGGTCCATTACCCAAACCTGGGTTCTCCAACTTCTCATGGCCATAAATCTCTAACCGTGAGGATTTATGCGATGTTTCACATACCACTAGAAATGGAATGACATGTACTATCCATATAGAATAGTCTTACCTTCAAATATATTAAAACTCACACCATTATACATGAAACAACCTTGGGTCCATTACCCAAACCTTTGTGTTACTAGAATTCGCTATCGAACTTTCTCCAAGGGTTGACATCAATCACTAAGAGTTGACATCAATCTAAAATATCACTCTCCAATGTTGACATAAATGACAACCAACAATACATACCAAATTTCCATCAACCTAAGCCAACTTTTTGACAATCTCCCCTATTGGCATTGATGGAAACACCAACATTGATGGAAACACTTAGTCATGATAACATTCATGCTTATACTCCTCATCAATGTTTCTATCTCTCCCCCTTTGACATCAATGGAAAAGCGTATCTCCCTCTGGGGCTACTCCCCCTGACTAAACTCTCCTTGGGGCTACTCCCCCTGTTTACATGCCTCTTTGCTCTCTCTTCAATAATTTCTATCCCTCATATGATAAATCTATCCCCCTTTGTCATCAATTGAAAATGTATCTTTCCATATGGGGCTGCTCCCCCTAAATGAACTGTCCTTGTGGATATTCCCCCTGATTGTACTCTTCCTGAAACTAATCTCCCAACCTGAATTTTCCTCTTTATGGTGCTTCCTCATGTAAATCTAAGACATATAAGATAAGAATTCAAAAGCATTCATTTTGGAGTAGAAATTACTCTGAGTCTCTGGAGAAGATACTCAAAGGCTTCCCGTGGAAGAGGTTTTGTAAAGATGTTTTCCACTTGTTCTTTTCTTCCCACATATTCAACTATGATGTTCTTCTCTACAACCTGTTCCCTTAGAAAGTGATACTTTATTGGAATGTAATTCATTTTGGAGTGCATCACTGGGTTCTTTGAGATACTAATGGCACTTGTATTATCACAATAGATTGGAATGGGATCATCATAATCAACCTGTATATCTTTCAGAGTTTGTTTCATCCATAGAACTTGCGTATAACATGATGTTGCTGCAATATACTCTACCTCGACTGTAGATAAGGATATTGATTATTTTTTCTTGCTTAACCATGATAATAAACACTCACTCAAGTAGAAAATTGCTCCACTGGTGCTTCTTCGGTCATCAATGCAACCTGCCCAATCTGCATATGTGTAGGCAATAAGTGATAGATCCTTTCCTTTTAGATACCATAATCCAAACTCTTATGCTCCTTTGAGATATCTGAAAATCCTTTTCACTGCTAATACATGTGATTCCTTTGGTGCTTCTTGAAATCGTACCACCTGTCCATCTGCCTCCATTACATATGGTTTGGATGTTGTCACATATAGTAATCTACCAATCATTGACTTGTATTTCCTCTGGTCTATAGACTTTGAATCATCATGTTTGCTCAACTTGCAACTAGTTTGCATAAGAGTGGTAACTAGTTTGCAATCTTCCATTATGAACCTCTTTATCATTTCTCTGATATACTTGGTTTGAGAAATAAAAATTCCTTGGTTTCTTTGACATATCTGAAGACCCAGAAAGAAGGATAGTTCTCTAAGTAATGACATTTTAAATTCATTATGCATATCCTTTACAAATTTATGTCTTAACCTGTCATTAGTAACTTCCAAAAACAATATCATCAACATAAATTTCAATTAATAAAATATTACCTTGAGTTACCTTGATGTAGAGGTTGTTGTTTGTGCTTCCTTTCCATAGTTCGTAGGGAGTTTTGTCATTGTTGTTTCTGAGCATTACTCTATTTTGAATGTGAACCGTTGTATGCACAACATGTGTCCAAAAATATCTGTCAATTTGGAATCCATTATCATTGTTTGAGCCATTTCTTGTGTAATTATCATCCATTATGATAATGTTCCTTTGTCTCTGGACCACTCTATGAACCAATCTATAAATCCATGCTCTCTTCCACTGTCATATATCTGTCCAAAACTGCTAAGTATTCTTATGAATCCATCTCTGTCCATACTGTCCAAGACTCTACTTGCGTAAATGTCCATAATGCTGACCCATTTATCACTTTACTATCATGAAGGGTTGATTAATCTATCAAACTGTACTTCTGCTAACTGACTTCTCTGGATCTGTCTTCTCAAACTCTGCAAGCTACTCAAAGGATGGTTCTTTGATCTATCATAGCTATCACATAGACTTCCCCTGTATAATATTCATATTACCTGGGAGTCTCTAAGCCAGATGGATCAGAACAATTCATGCTCTGATGTGTATTCATCATCACCTTCATTGGTAGATTCACCATCTCTCTGAGCTCTAACTTATTTATTTATTTCTATGGATTCATCTTTCACTACAATCCCTGAAAGTACAATCTCTTGAACATATTTCTTATTTACCTGTCCTTTTCTTTCAGTTATTTTCCAAACCTTTTTGTATCTGACATCTTTCTTTTTCTCTGTAGAATTTTCTTCATCTTGTTTTATTTCCAATCTTGCGATCTCTGGGACTTGGTCTTTGTTCACCTGTTCTTCGTGTTTTCTTATCCACACTTTCTTACATCCGATATCAGTGTTCTCTTTCATGGAAGTATCAATCATGATTCTACAATCACTAGCTATGTGTCCATAGTTATGACATTTGTAACATTTAATGGTACGTGGGGCCACATATGCACTTCTTGCTTGAACATTTCTTTTATAATCCCTGTAATCTGCAACCTTATGTCCAAAATTAGTACAATGAAAACAATGACCATAAAATAAATTTGCATACCTGGGAGTGAATGATCTTCTTTGTGGTTTAGTCCTTATGAATTTATGCCTTGACTAATCATGATCATGATTGAAGCTTTTTTGTGGCTTGAACATGAATGGTCTTCTTGAATATGTGTCTTCAATAGTTTTCTTAGATTCTGGTTGACCATGATTCCTTCCTTTGAGTACTTCTACATAACTCTTTCTATTTTCTTCATTCTTCTTTTCTAGCAACCTTGAGTGCTTTTCTTCATTCTCTATAACTGATGTGGATGTTTCTGTCTCTTCAACGTTCTTGTTGAGCTTGACAATTTTACTTCTCAATGTGACAAATTCTTCTTCAATCTTCTCAACCTCTTCTTCTTTCTTCATTATTTGAGACTTCATGAATTCTTATGTTCTTTTCGCTTCTTCAAGATGAATTTTTAATGTGATTATTTCTTCTTCAAGTCCTTTCTCTTCTTGACCAAACTCTACCTCAAGCTAATTTAGATCGTTAGTTATTTCCTTAAGATGATCTGTCAATATATTCTCTCTCATTTCTTCTTCTTCCTTCTGTGCTTCTATGTTGGCTCCCAAATACTGCTTTTGAAATTTAAGATTTTCTTTGATCTTTCTGGCTTCTTCTAGCCGAGTTCTGAAGTTCTCGATGACCTATTGGGCTTCTTAAAAAATGTGAACACTTTCATTTTGTTTCATCAATTCTTTCTTGAGTGACTTGTTTTCTTCTCTTAGTTTATCTAAACGACTAATCAATTCTGCTTCATAATTGTCTTCCTTTTCAATTAGTTTTTCTGTCTCATTTCCTTCATGGCATTCTATTTCAAGATGTCCACATTTTTCACAATAAAAGAAAAACAACATACCTCTGGTGATTATGTACTCTTCATCTTCTGAATCTGTTTGACATGGTGAACACAATTCTTCTTGATCTATATTTGCATCTTCTTTGGAATTTTCTGAATCTGCGATGGGTGAAGAATATATGTCATGTAAATTATCTCAAAGTTCTTTGGCTGATGAACATTTACCAACCTTTTCTCTTACCAGATTAGGTAATCCTTCCCAGATGAAATCTATTGCTATTTTTTTATTCTTCTTCAATTCCTTCTTGGCTGCAGTCTTTGCCATGTTTGAACTATCATATCCTGTAACAATTGATAGCCAAATATAATGTCCCTATGCCTGCAAAAATACTTTTGTCCTTCTACTCCACATATCATACTTTAAACCATTCTAACCATTATTACATTGCACTTATTCTTCCTTATTGCTAGGCCTTACTAATATTGACCTTTATTGCATGGAAATATATTATTCTACCTACGTGAGGGGTTAGGTCCATAACATGTCCTCCCCCTTAAAAACAACCTTTTCCTCAAGGCTTGAGATGGGGAAATTGCTGCAGAATGATAGTTGGTTCCCAAGTGACATCTGCTGGAGTTGTATCTTTCCACTGGAATAACACTTCCTTGATGTTTCACTGACACAGACGACGCTCACGCTGGTTCAAAACTGCTTGTGGTTGTAGCCAAATGGAGCCCTCTTTGTCCAACTCGGGAAGGTTGGTTTGAGTTTGTCACTTAGGTCCAATCACCTTATTTAAGCATGAAACATGAAAAATAAGATGGATTTTAGAATGATTGGGCAAAGCTAACTGATAGGCCACCTTCCCCACATGCTTGAGAATGGTATAAGGACCATAAAATTTGGGCGTCGGTTTCTGACAATGGTCATCCTTGAGGGAATTTTGCTTGTAAGGTTGTTGTCGAAGAAAAACCTGATCCCCTTTTGCAAATTGACGTTCAGAGCGACCTTGATTTTCTTTTTGCTTCATGCGATTCTGGGCCATGACCAAATTCTCTTTGAGGGTACAGAGAATATCCTCTTGAAATGTAAACATTTGGTCAACCGCTTGGACCTTCGAGACACTTGGAAAATATGAGAGAAATGAAGGTGGATTTTTTCCATATACCACTTCAAAAGGAGTCATGCGGGTAGTTGTATGGTATGAAGTGTTTTACCACCATTCGGCTAGTGGTAACCATTGAGCCCATTGATTCTTCCTTTCCGATGCAAAACACCTCAAATATGTTTCCAAACATTTGTTGATAACTTCAGTTTGTGTTGGATCATGTTGTCATTGATGCCAAATGATTGATATCAAAGGAACAATGTCTTGTCATAGTATATTGATGGATCATGTATTGTCGTTGATGTCAATGAATTGATGTCAAGTGGAGTCATAGTCATATGATGTCACGCATAGATGAAGATGGATCAATGAGTTGTCATTGATATATGATGCATAGATGAAGATGGATCAATGTGGTTTCATTGATATATAATGAATAGTTGGATTGATGTAAGGATGACTCATTATTGTTTTATCATGGTTGATAAGGAGTAAAAATGGATGAACTCCAAAGTGGTCCCCTTATGGTGAAATCCCTCACGGGAAGGCGCTTTGTGGTTGAGTTATCCTAGAAGTCTGGTTAGAGAACCCATGCTTAATTATGGAATAATGAGATGAATATCAATGAATTTTTCAGAGCCACTATCCTAGATGGATGGTGTTTTTCATGCCATTTCCAGTGGTATGTGGAATGTCACATAACTCCTCACGGTTTGAGAGTTATGGCCTTACGAAGTTGGAGGACCCTCATATGATGGCTAGAAGCCCCAAAAGGTCAAAGAAGTCAAAGTACTTACAAAGAAGAAACTATTTAAACAATAAAGCGAAGTGATAAAGTCAAGAGGATTATTTAATTAATAAAGTAAATGGAGAAATTTCTATTTATGGAAAGTAGTTATGAGAAGGTTAACCCTATAAATGAGGAAAGTGGGTTAAGTGATCAAGTGGCTATTGGATATATGGACAAGTGGAAAATTGGACAAAGTTGGACATCGGTGACTATGTGGACAAGTGGATATGTGGACAAAGTGGTCTAGAAGATGCTTCTAAGGAAGCTACTTGGAGAGTATAAATAAAAAGTAAGGGTCTCTTGTGAAATACATCTCTTGAGAAAATATTGAAGATCTATTCTGAGAGAGAGATTGACTGGAGGATCTCATGGACACATCAAAGTTTCCATAATTATGAGATCTTGATGGCGAAAGTTTCGGAAGTTCAAAAATCCTAGTTTTTGAAGGAGTACACGAGTAGCAGTGGGCCATAGAGCGTACATACGCGGGATGCAGTGAGCCATAGCGCGTACACACGCAGGCTGAAGGAAGTCAGAGCGCATATAGTTTGTGGAAGTCATGAAGACTTGAGTGTGAGCTGGTGCCAGGCTCTTGAAGGCTGAAGCAAGTTCCAGATCTGCATTCTATGGGCTTATATATGCCATAGAAACTCTGGTATGGTTACATAGTTGTCTTGATGGATACTCTTGCTTATTGTATGGTGAATTCTTAAGGCATTCTTGGTATGGTTTTTATGATATGGTTATGTTGGTTGATTGATAAAGTGAGCAACACTCTTATGGTTCAATATTGATATGATTGCCATAGTATACTATTTTCTTATACATGATTAAGTGACATTCATATTGTATGCTAGAGGAGCATGAGTAAGTTGTTGGAGAGCATATATGTGTTGTGATTGGTTATGGTTCAGATTGGATAGTGAAAGACAAAAGTGGATGTGACTGAAGGTTTCATAGGATCTGAGTTTATCAAGGAGAGAAAACCCTAATTGTTCAGAAGGCATACGCAGGTTGTAGAACAAACATGCTGCGTACATACGTGAGCTGTACTACTAGTAGAGCACGTAGATACAGATGCTACACTACTGACAGGTCGCGTACCTGTTGACATATTGGTATCTGTTGAGGATTGATTCCTCTTCTCAGTTGGTGCTGAGTTGTGTAAGCTGAGTCTTGCATTATAGAGTCGTTTCTCTTGTGGAGTTGTAACTCTATTCAGTTGTTGTTGATAACCCAAGGATTGTAGTTCGTAATAAAAATAAATTTGTACATACTTCTTGTGTTCCTTATGGTGATGACTTATTGATGATATATGTTACTTTATTTCCTTTTCTAAAGTTATCACTTTATTTTCTCCTCAAGTCAAACAATAATTTTTTATACTTTATCAAAGTCACTTTAATAATAAAACATTAAGCTCTTTATTGACACTTTAGCACCTCCTAACCCCCTTTACCCTTGAGACTATATTCTAGAGGGGTGACTAGAATACTAAATCCTTAAATGTTCTTGTCAAGGAGAGGGGAACATTAGAGTTAAGGATCCCAACAAAGATTTGGAGACATTCATGTACATGGAAATACAAGCATATGAGGTGTACCATCTCTGACGGGTAGCCTCTGAAGATTTGACATACTTGCCCAGGGTATTGCCAATACCGGTGAGGATTTCTTCCAACTAGAATTCTCGAGGGAGGGAGTAGAGGCGGATCCAGACAAGTGAAAATGAGAAGTCTTCTTTTTATGGGATGAAGTGATCTATATATAATCTTCAGTACAACCCTACCGAATTGAAAAAATATGGGTGATTTTCAAAGACTCGATCTTTGTCCTCAAGATTGAAGAAAATGATAGTGAAAAGACAGTTGGAGCTCAACTAAAGGTCACAATGACCCTTGGGGTTCCATTAGGTTTCGATCCAATGCATCAAGTCCCATTCAGAGGGCCAAAGTCCCAAGAATTTTCCTATTAGGGCGCATTCCTTTGTGAATTGAGTGTTTTCTCCCACTCTGGTTGAGTTGATTACATACCTTGGTGCTATGGTTGTCTATGGAATGAATTTCCCCGGCTCCCATATGTGAGTCACTTTTGGATGAGAGGTTTTTTCTTCCACGTCCATGGTTTTTCCAAACTAATACTCATCCTGTAGAGTCACCTCCGGGAGGTGAGGCAAGGGCTCAAATGGCAGTCGTTTTCTCCTTTCTCCCGGTTGTTCGTTATCAACCACATTGTTGTATGAGGGGGTTTTCACCCCCTCCGTTGCTTCCATTAGAGATTCTTGAATTGCCCGTTCTACACAGATGATTCCTTCTTCAGATTAAGGTTACTTGAAATATTATGAATCCCTAATACTCCACGAGCATCAAACCCTAACCATTCTAAATTATAATTTAATTTACTTAATATTTTTTAATTAAATTATATTGTATATTTCTAAACTTTATGATTATCCATGAATTGAAAATATTTAATAATCTTTGTTTTTTTTTCTTCAAACACTCAAATTCTTCTTTTTGAACTCTTAATCAATGTATCTAATAGTGAAAAACAAAAAATTGGTAATCATAATTCAATTTATCTTCTATTCGGCTTGCAACCCAACTCTAGAATAAAGACGCTTGTTATACATGGTTTGTATGTTTCTCGTTTCCACACCTTTTAAAGTTTTCACAACAATACAATTCTAAAATCAAAATATTGGTTATGCATATTTTTTTACGTTAAATAGATTTTGGGATAAATATTCTTTAATAAAATTAATATTTTAACAAAATTTTATTCACTAACATTGAAATTTATAAATAAAATTTTGTTAAAATAATTTTTTGTATTAATATTTAATTAAAATAATTGAAATTTAAAAATATATTAATTGAAAATATATTAAAAATATATATTTTCTTACCAATACTATTTAAATAAACAAATTTATGTTTCTTGATTATAATTAAGAGTTAGTTTTCTTTGAACATTTTTTTCCTCGGAAAAATTTCACTTTATATTAATAGAGTAATATAAACTGGTTTTTACAATGATCCCAAAAACCAAAATATCGGTTGATGAGTGCCCTGTTCAAGAGCAAATCAAGGAGGTTCTAGAAGTCAGAAGCCATTACATAATCAACAAGATACCAATCTGTCAGATGCTGATAGAAAAAAACTAATACAATAACAACCTAATTCCCATATAATGTACTAGATCAACTCGACAACTGAGAAAAATCAAATATAAAAAAACTAATATATTTCAAGTGTACGAAGAGGGCCCTCATGATCCTCAATGCATTGAAAGTAGTAGAATTTTATAGGATCTTTTAAAAGAGCATTCTTTGAAAGTCTATCCGCCACTTCATTGTCTTCTCTATAGACATGAGTAAAGGAGATAGGATGGAAGAGGCCAATAAGATTTCTAATTCTGATTTTCCAGCATTCTAGGTTGACCACTTGGAGGCGACCCTTCTCCTTTAACCAATCAATAATGATCTTGGAGTCGCCCTGTACTAGGATAGAATAAATGGATAGTCGAGAGGCAAGAGTGAGAAGTGCCCAGACTCCCAACAGTTCCACTCTGTTATTTGTCCCTTGGCCACAGTTGATGTACCATTTGTAACTGCAATGACCATTCAACTTTATGATGCCTCATGTACCACTATTCAGGCCCGAAGACTCCGCTGCACCATCAAACTAGCCAGTCCCTTTTTCTGATTTATATTTCTCGGAATCTCTTTATATTCTTGCAGTGCAGCTGAAACCCGATAGACTATCCACTGTAAGGAAGGTTGTTGTTCTTCAAATATCACTGAATTTCTTTCCTGCCACACAAACCAGCAGATGAATGCCATCAAGTTTGTAAGAGTTTTTATTTGTTTGTGCCAGGAATTGAAGCACTCCTCAATATTGGTGCCCGACCAAGTAGACCGCGAATAATGAAGAAGTTGAATTATGTTCCAGACCGGCGTAGTAAAAGCACAATCAACTAGTAGGTGGTGTGTCATCTCGTAGTTTGTTTTGCAAAGGATACAATAGCCAGGTCCTATGAAACCTCTGTGCTGGAGAACCTCTCAGGTGAGGATTCTATTGCAACTGCAAACCAAATGAAGATTTTGGTTTTTAATGGACAGACCCATGACCAAAGGGCCTTTTTCCAACTGCTGATTGTATGAGTCCATTTCTTTTTTTACATCGCCAGATAATTTTTTTTTACTGAGGTAATGCCAGTTTGATCTCCACCTGTCTAGATTAATTCATCTGGAAAATCATGTAATTGGATGCTTGAGTTGATGAGGCCCCATCTATATAATTCCCATTCGATCATATGTTGTCCCGAAAGGTTTAATGCTTCTCTAGAGTACCAAATAGATGTAGATGAGCCCACTCGCTTTTTCTCTGCAACCTGATAGAGGTGATGGATCCCTTGACGATTGATTATTTTGATAAGTTATTTTGATAAGATGATAGACTCACTCATTCCCAATATGCGGTCCCGTCCCAACATTATGTTGTACCCCAAGCCAGGTCTCCAGGAAATCCAATGGAGGATTATGTGCGTAGATTTTTGAAGGTGTAACCATGGCTGTGATCCTTTGGTTCTATTAGTACAAAAGAAGTGGAGCCAATTGTCCACTGAGCAGGATGGAAAATATTTTGATTTTAGAACATGATGCCAGAGGCCATCGTGCATTAAATCCCTCCAAAGAATGTTTGCTGCCAGTGCTCTTCCAAAACAAGGGATGTTTCTTAGTCCCCACCCCCCAAGGAACTTAGGGCAGGCAATGAGAGTCCAGTTACAAAGATGGATATTTTTCTTTTTTTTACCGCCAGATAGGTGAGTTGGCAGATTCTATGAAGAATTGTGGCAGGAATGGTTGATAATGCCAATCAATACATAGGTTGGCTCGCAATGACTGCTTTGATCAGGACTAGACGACCCCCAATGGATAGCCCTCGGTTGCACCAGAGTTTTATTCTCTTTTCAAATTTTTCTAAAATCCATAACCAGTCCTCTGTCTTGTACCGCCCCATCTTCAAAAAATATAAAAGATACATAAAACCATTCTCTAGGTTCTGGATTTGGTAATGGAATAGTGCTTTAATTCCATCAAGTACCTGTGGATCGACACCATATTGCAGGAGCGTGGTTTTATGTGCATTAATATGGAGTCCCATTGCACTATAGAAAA
>ML784017.1:37458-53299 GCA_009831015.1 Picea engelmannii
ATTGTGGATTAATCATGTCGGTAATTGTATTAGGACCAAATCCCCTTTTGCGGATTGGTCAACAGACAATTATAATAGGCAGAATAAGAAGTCGGCCCCAACAGTTAATAAGAAGACCCAGAAATATAATAAAGGTGGGTTTAACCACCCAGATTAAAAAGTCGGCCCTGCCATTGAAGAGACACTTCACACATGCCAGAACTTGTATAAATAAAGGAGGCTAGCGCCTCATTTTAATACAACTCACTTGCTCAGTTTGAGAGACAAGTTCTGATCTGTTATTGGCAAAGGAGAGAGGGAGAAGAGTGGCACATCTTTTGGAGAGGACTATCTGTATTGGTTTGAGTTATCTCTTGACATTGTATTGGCAATTTATGATAAGGAAGTTTTTGCTGGGTTTTCTTCCCCTGGAGGGTTTCCCAGGATAAATGTTGTGTCTCTTGTGAATGTGTATTTCTCAGTGATCTTGTTCTTATGTTTCTCTTATCTATTGAAATGTAAAGAACTATAATAATGGCATAAACATTAACAAAAAATAGTGCTGATCTCCTTCCATTCTTTTAAGGATGATTTAGTCATGATTAAAATATCGTCAGCAAATAAAAGATGCAGAATATGAATGTATCTGGATACCTTGATACCTGTCAGAAGTCCTTCCTCTTGTTTGTGCTTTAGTGCCAAGCTCAGGCCTTCCATAATCAAAACAAATAATAAAGGTGAGAGAGGGCAGCCCTACTTGAGACCCCTTTCATAGTGAAAGAAAGAAGATGGCTCACCATTGATCAAAACAACAAAAGTCACCGAAGTAATACAACCCATGATCCAGTTGGTTGTCAAAATGCCAATACCACTCTGCAACAATACTAGTCTGAGAAAATCCCAGTTGATAGTGTCATATGCTCTTTTTAAATCGATTTTAAGGATAAGAGCCTGCAATATTTTTTATCTAATGCTATGAAGACATTCTTGAGCTGTTTCTATCGCATCTGTGATTTGTCTTCCTTTTAAGAAGCCAAACTATTCCTCGGCGAGGGAACGAGAGAGAATCGGGCGGAGTCTAGTGGAAAGGAATTTAGTAATACTTTTATAGTTGAGGTTAAAAAGAGCAATCGATTGAAAGTCACTGAAGGTGGTTGGGCCATTCACCTTAGGAATTAATGCAATAAAAGTTGAATTAAGTGATGTAATGACTGCTCCCTTAAGAAGAGATTCTTCAATGGCTAGTAGGATGTCATTTGCAACCAGTTCAAAAAACGAAATGTAGAACTCCATTGTCCACCCATCAGGACCCAAACTTTTTTCTTTGGTCATACCATTAAGTGCCTCAAAGATTTCTTCTTTAGTAACAATTGATTCTAAAAGGTGAATGTCTTTTGTCGTAAACATGTTGGGATACAATCTCACTAAGTCAACTTGATCAACCATAGTGTTCTGTTTCAGAGCTTTGTAGAAGGAGGAGAAGTGAAGCTTTGCTTGCCTTTTGATGGCTTCTTGACCGAGGTGTGTCTGTCCCTCATCATATAGAATTTCCCACAGATGATTTTTATTGCGTCTATGGCTGGAAAAATTATGGAAATATTTTGTATTTTTATCGCCAGATTTAATCCACGTAGCCCTGCTTTTCATACACCATCGTTCTTCATCCTCAGTCAACAGTTTATTGCGCTCAGATTCACATTTTTTTAACTTGTTTAACAGATCAGAATTTGGACCGATGCAGAGGCTTAAATTTAAAAGTTTAGCGAACTCTGTTTCAAGAGAAACCAGTTTACGACTTTCCTGTTGTTTCTTTTTTGTGATCTAGAACTTCACTTGTGCTTTTAAACAGATGAATTTGGCAACCAGTCTGTGTTGTGAACTTGCTTCACTTGTAACCTGTGGAGAAATCCAAACTGTGTGCACTAGTTCACAAAAAGACTTTTCTCCCAAATGAGTTGCATTAAATTTGTAGGGGAAAACTATTTTGTTGTGGTTAAAGGCTAGTTGGAAGAGAATCAGAGCATGATCCGAGACAAACGAAAATGAAACCCAAGATCTATATCGAATAGTATTAGTTAGAAGTGAAGCTGAGATAAAAACTCTATCCAAGCGTTTTTAAATACTTTGAATCCCATGTTTTCCATTGCGCTAGGTGGGCACCTGCTCTACCGATAGGATGTCCACAAGTTGATTATTAGTGAAGAGATCTGAGAAGAAACCTCCCAGGGGATCAATATCCGCTGCATCACCCCAAATTTCCTCAGTGCCTATGGAAAAATTGATATCCCCCGCTAGAATGTGAGAATTTGAGTTAAGCAGTCCGTTGGCTTGAACAAGATTCCAAAAATCTCTGCATTCCGAACAAGGCCCGTATGAGTTGATGAGCGAGAGTTTTTTATTATCTGGAAGATGATAACTTGTAAGTAGGATTCGACCTAAACACATGAAATCTTTCATATCAAATATGTATGGATTCCATGCAGCTAGAAGTCCTCCAGACTTCCCCACGGAACTGAGAGCGCAAACCATCTAGGAAGGACAGAGAGAAAAAAATAAATTTTGTGCCTTTTCTTCATCCACCAGTGTTTCTTGGAGAAAAATGATGTTGGGCTTGTTAATGTCAAGGGGTCTGCATAAAGAAGGCAGTTTATGGGGCTCTCCCATCCCAATTATGTTAAGAGAGAACAATATCATGACTTTTTCCCTGGCTTGGGCTTTCATGCCTCTAAGCGCCCCTGTATCGGAAGTTGAAGCTGTATGCAGATTTGAAGAGGAAGTATTCAATCCTACCTTCTTTCGAGCATTGCAAATTTTAATTGGAGAGATATTTGTTCCCAAGACTCATGACCAGGCTATATGCTTCTCCTGAAGGAATCCTGAAGCAGGTGAGGGTTCAGTGGGATGGAAAGAGGGAGTCCCCTGTTGTGACTCCAAGCCCAAATAAGTCGTTAAAGGGATGGGATTGGTAGAATCGAGACATAAAAGATTTGACGACTCTAAATTAGTAATGGTGTCAGGAATCTTCAAATGGTCAGAAGAAAGGAAAGAGGTATTCCTATGAACATTGGACGAAGGCTGTTGTTGGTCATCAAGATCCCAATAAGTGGGTAGGAGATTTGGATTATTCGAGTCAGAGTGGAAGGGTTCTGAGGAATCATTCACTACCAGAGGTGCAGTGGTATCCTGTGAGGCGTAGGATAAAGGGGGAGTGTTTAAGGGGGAAGATGGATGTAAGGATTTTGCCAATTAATAAGGTTGTCGGGTGGCACAAGAAGGGCTAGAGGGTGTTTCTACCACAATGTTAGCACTGAAAGTCACACTTTGACTGCTAAAGTGTAAGCTCAACACCCATTAGAATGTAAAAGATAACTTTGGTTTTGAATAGGTGGATCAAAAATATGGATAAAGAGAGAGAGGGAAACAAACTGTAGATCAATAGGCTACACCAATGGGCAATGGAGTCACAAACATCCCACTCATCTACGGCATAAAAGCTGCATAACAGAAAACACGATTATATGTTGATAGGTGAAAGAAATGAAGAAGGAAAACATAAGATAGAATGTTCAGTAAATAGATATCCTCTCAATTCAATGAATCAACAAATACTTGAATATAAACAATGACTGATGGGCAAAATACAACAGATCCTCTGCTGCTTAGGGATCCATAAATAATTGACAGCCTTTGATCCTCAAATCTGCAATATATTCAAATAAAACGAAATATAGATAGAAGAGTTACAATCTGAGATCACAACTCTCATGAGTCTCCAATAGCAGTAATGCTTACAATCAAAAAATGCCCACAGGCTTACAAATGAACACACACAGGAAAACTACCTATTCCTACTCTCTCTAGCCTCTCTTGGCTCATCAATCCCTTTCTCCAAGAGATATCTCCCTCTTTAAATAGAAAATAGCATCCAAATAACCTAAGGAGGTCGAATCCCATCTCCTCCATTGGATTCTAATCCTTGGAGATAGGTGGCAACAGTCAAAGAGAGAAAAATCCAACAAACTTCTGATTTTAAGGAATTTTTTGGAAGTCATTAATAAATTGTTTCCACCTCATGCATGAGGCCTTTGTTGGAGCTAAATATTAGGTGCATGTGTCCCTTGACATCTAACTAATCCTTGAGAAGTCATTCGAACCCTCCTTGACATGTGGCAACCTCCCAACAAGGCGAATATCAAAACTGTGACCGCTACAGGAAATTAGTATGCAACACCACTGTGCAGAGTACGCAACGCCTACTTCTATATCCAATATCTCTAAAAAAAAACACATTTTGAAAAACTGAGTGGTTTTTTTTATTTGGAATGTTATGAACAAAAACCTCCTCCAGTTTTCAAAAATACATCCTCAACTTCTCATAACCCAAGTTTTAAATTAGTGACTCAAAACTGGCAGAATAACTTTGCACAATTTAGCCTTTGTCAGAATATTACGCATCGTCTGTAAGTAGCGCCCGACTGTGTTTCTGCATGCAATTCGATAGCATAAATATGTGGGTTCTTTGATGCTTGAACTTGGATATTGGGAATAACTCAATATAATTTCAATTTCCCCCAAAACAAGTAAAAATCCCATAACAATTGTATTCATTTTCCAAAATGAATAATGAAATGCACATTCTGTTCTCTGTGAAATATTAGGTAGTGCCTGTAGGTAGCGCCACTTATGAAACGCTGAGGGATAAACCAATCTTGTGCTAACATAGGCTCCATGGGGGATAGAGTCCTCCCTGTGAGGCTCTAAGAACTCTTGTAGTTTTAGTGCCTTATCCTTTGGGCTTGTGGAGTCATGCTCTCAACCTTTAACCTCTGCAATCTGATTTGATCTGTGACCTTTAGCTGAAACTAAATGAAAATGAAAACTAAAAATGACAAAATGATGAAAACGATGCTTTTCCAGCAAGCTTATTTCACACACCTACTCTAATTATTGGGAAACTGAAGCATTCAAGTTACATGAAACAACCAATGAAGCCATTTCATCATTTTTTCAACTATTTTAAGTTTTGAAATGTGCTTCCTTAAGCACCAGAGATAATTCTTACTTGAAGGTGCGTCAAAGAAACATTTGGAAATGCACTTTCCATTGAAGAAATCAATGAGACTAGGCCCATTTTCTGCTTGCAAACAGACTGTAAATGGATCCTGAAAAACATCATCAATACTTGCCCCTGCAACATTGCTTTGTGTAAAAAGGAAAAGTATTTCATTAGGTCTTTCGTCCACTATTCTTAGTTGTTGTATGGCTTGTTGATTCTTTGATTCCTCCTCAATTCATATGGCCTTGGTCCACTCCTGGTCACAAGGTGTATTAGAAAAAAGGCCTAGTGATGCTTGTCTTTCTTTAATTTCAACCTTTCTCATCTGATCACATGGCATTTGATCTTGGCTGCTTGATGAAACTGAGTTTGTGTCTTCAAGAGGAATAGGGGGTTGATAGGGAAGTTCCTCACAATTAGAAGTGCTTGGGAAACTAAATTCTTCTATATTATCTTCTGATTGTGAGGGATATTCATCATAGCTTGTCTTATGGTCCCAATTTCTCAGTTTTTCAACCTCTGAAATTAGATTATCGTCTTTTTCTTCTTTTTCAGCAACAAAAATATGACATGAGGGTTGAAACAAGCTATTGTTGCTTTGATGGGAAGGGTACTTTTATGATATTAAGTCTTCAACATATTGTTCATGGAAATCATCTTCATAATCATCATACAAAATTGAATCAATGACCATTTGACTATTAATGGCTGAGGGGATTAGTACAATAGCTGGGACAACTGGTTGTTCAGAGAAAACATCCTCATAGTCATCAAAACTTGGTAAATCATGGCTCATTGGTTCATTAACAATAGGAGGGACTGATAAGCTATGAATTTGGTCATGACAAGCTGCAATACTATTCTCATGATGAAATAAATCTGAATCTAAGATGACCTCTTAACTTAAAGAATCGAGAAAAGGAGGAGATAAGGAAATGATGGATTGTCCATATTGATCTTTCTTTTGGGGACCTAGATTTTGACATGAATGATGCATTTGTTCTTCAAATTTAGGAAAAGCATTATGAAACTCATCATCTAAGTATTTCTCTCTACAATCATCCCCTTCATCATCACTGCTAGATGAATCACTTGCTTAATCTTGAATATATGATGCATACCCCTCACAAAAATTCTCAAAAAGTCTTTTAGCTGGATAAATTTTCTTGCAATGAGAATAAAAAACATCATGAAAGTCCTTCAAAGAGAAAATACTAGAAACAGGGAGTGTTCTATACCATTGCCTTGCATCGCCTTCCAATGAATACATGACCATTTTCATCAATATATCTTCATGATGAATGTCAAGCTGTTGCATCAAAACATGAAATTCATGAACATGCTCAATAGGGTTGTCATTCTCACCTTCATAAAATCTAGGCAACAGATCTTGCCATTCATCAATTTGAGGCACATGATGTGGATAACCATCTATGGCTGAGAAATTGAGTGGGGCAAACCTCCTGGCTAGGATAGCTTTCATAGCCATTTGATTTTTTTCATCCCTAGTGGAGTCACCAACATATTCTGAACAATGGAGTCGCCATGGTGAATGTGCATTCTTGAAGGTGTCCAACTTAAGTCACCATCTAAAGCTAGAACTGTGCAATGTCATTCTTCCCAGGGAGATTTTCAATCTACTCAAATCCGTCCCCAACAACGGTGCCAAAAATGTTAGCACCGAAAGTCACACTTTGACTGCTAAAGTGTAAGCTCAACACCCATCAGAATGTAAAAGATAACTTTGGTTTTGAATAGGTGGATCAACAAGATGGATAAAGAAAGAGAGAGGGTAGAAAAATACAGATCAGTAGGCTACACAAATGGGCAATGGAGTCACAAACATCCCACTCATCTAAAGCACAAAATATGCTTAACAGAAAACAAGATTATATGATGATAGGTGGAAGAAATGAAGAAGGAAAACATAAAATAAAATGTTCAGTAAATAGAGATCCTCTCAATTCAATGAATCAATAAATACTTGAATATAAACAATGACTGATGGGAAAAATACAATAGATCCTCTGCTGCTTAGGGATCAATAAATCATTGACAGCCTTTGATCCTCAAATCTAAAATATATTCAAATAAGAAGAAATATAGACAGAAGAGTTACAATCTGATATCACAGCTCACATGAGTCTCCAATAGCAGTAATGCTTACAATCAAAAAATGCCCACAGGCTTACAAATGAACACACACAGGAAAACTGCCTATTCCTACTCTCTCTAGCCTCTCTTGGCTCATCAATCCATTTCTCCAAGAGATATCTCCCTATTTAAATAGAAAATAACATCCAAATAACCTAAGGAGGTGTAATCCCATCTCCTCCATTGGATTTTAAGCCTTGGAGATAGGTGGCAATAGTCAAAGAGACAAAAATCGAACAAATTACTGATTTTCAGGAAGTTGTTGGAAGTCATTAATAAATTGTTTCCACCTCATGCAGGAGGCCTTTTCTGGAGCTAAATATTAGGTGAAAGTGTCCCTTGATATCTAAATGATCCTTGAGAATTCATTCGAACCCTCCTTGACATGTGGCAACCTCCCAACAAGGCGAATATCAGGACCGTGACTGCTACAGGAAATTAGTACGCAACGCCACTGTGCAGAGTACGTAGTGCCTACTTCTATATCCAATATCTCTCAAACCAAAACACATTTTGAAAAACTGAGAGAGGTTTTTTTTATTTGAAATGTTATGAACAAAAACCTCCTCCAGTTTTAAAAAATACATCCTCAACTGCTCATAACCCAAGTTTTAAATTAGTGACTCAAAACTGGCAGAATAACTCTGCACAATTTAGCCTCTGCCAGAATATTACGCAGTGCTTGTAGGTAGCGCCCGACTGTGTTTTTGCATGCAATTCGGTTACATAAATMTGTGGGTGCTTTGATGCTTGAACTTGGATATTGGGAATAACTCAATATAATTTCAATTTTCCCCAAAACAAATAAAAATCCCATAACAATTGTATTCATTTTCCAAAATGAATAATGAAATGCAGATTCTATTCTCTGTGAAATATTAGGTAGCGCCACTTAGGCAACGCTGAGGAATAAACCAATCTTTTGCTAACACATAGCAGGGACTTGAAGGCTAGCCAAGGTAAGTTCTGAGGTGAAGGTGGAGAGAGCAGAGGTAGTCACAAGAAGCAGATCAGTGGAGTTTTCTAAAAAATCCCTTTCCCAAAGTGAAAGCTTAGAAAATAGATTAGGGAAGTACGTTTTCATATTACCAATAAATGTTCCCATGGAATCATCAATAGGAATATCTCCTACATCTCCTGGAGAAACATCCAGACCATCATCCTCCTCTCCACTCATATAAGTAGTAGCGAGTGAATCATCCAATAAGTCCTCAGGATTCCCATAGCTATCCCCCTTTGAACAATCATTTCTGAGATGGCCTATCTGTCGGCAAAAAGAGCATCGAAAGGGAATCCCCAGATAGTCCAAGCATTGGAGCATGATTTTCCCTTGCCACTTAAGTTCCAGAACCTCCATTAACCCCGCGTGAATGTCAATCTCAACCAAGACTCTGGCCATTCATTCTTCTTGGGAGTTAAGGCACTATTCATCTACTTTCAAGAAGCGGCCAAGAAGGTTACCAATAGCCTTCAAAGCTAGCTTGTTCCACAGGTTGAGAGGAAGACCCAGAAGTAGAACCCAAATGTGGCAAAGACTGAAGTATTCAGTGGTTGGGTTAAATCTTGTGCGCCACCTCTTTAACATGATACTACCTCCTTCAAAAGCCCAAAAACTAGAGAGAATAAGTTCGGCATCTTCCGGAGAGTTGAAGACTAAACCAAACTAGCTGAAATTGAGAGTCCAGTGCTTCGATAGATAGCACAAGATTGAAAACCAATGGCTCTGCATCCAGTCTTCGAAAGTAGTGGTGCACCTAGTCTTGTACTCAAAACATCCAACTAAAGCACAGAGCGATAGTTGGCACGTTTCCTCCAACCCAACATCCATTCCAATCACCAGTCTTCTCCTCTATTTCTTCAGCTTCCAGACCTTACCCGAGGTCTTACTTCTCACAAGGTTCAAGCTATGAATCACTGGAAGGGTATGTTCTGGAACATGAACAGTTTCTGAAGATCCCTATCCTGAACTTGTTCCCAGTTTTCTATTGGATGGAAAATGCTAGTTGCAGGTCTTGCGAGTATTGGAAACAGGAGTTGGGTGAATCTCAGAGTTAAGAACCGGGTCTGTAGAGGCAGGAGAAGAATGTTCTTTGTTTCCACACTGGAGGATTCCAAGTAGGAAGGAAGAGAATCCTTGATTGTAGTACTATGTGGAACATTACCAAGTGGTACTTTGCCATTTTCTTTACTCAGATTGTCAATGAGATATTTGAGTTGATCATTCTCCCAAACCGCCTCGTTTGTGTCGCCCGGAGGGACACTGGCCACTCCAGACATTATCTAATAAGTTCCACCAATCAGATAAGGAGAACAGGTGAGGGACCGGGCTGTACCAATGCAGGGGACCATAAAACCGAGATGTAAACAAAAACGAGGAGAAGAATCAAAAGAGGGTGGGACCTCGATCAGAGTTTCTGAAGGAGCATCATAATGTTCTTGCCAAAATGTCAGATCAAAACCACCCTTGAGATTGAGACTGCAAAACCGAAAACCAGGTACTATACATAGCAATCCGCCATGAAGAGCTGAGTTCAGGTTAAAAAAAATAACTAAAGATAGAATCTTGCCTAAAAGTTTTGCACTCCAATGCCATCCTTTCCCAACATCGAATTCGTTGAAATAGGAAATGTATTGAGCACAACACATTTCCCATTTCAACAAATTTGATGTTGGGAAATGATGACGTTATCAAACATAAGACTTGTGTATATCCAAGTTAAATCGAGATTTATCAAACATTAAGAGGAATCTGATTTTTTAAGGTATAAATTTTGTTATAATTTAATTCCATGCCATATATTAATTCCATCATATTAAATTATGTAAGTAATTTAATTTTATAGTTGTTATCACATACATATTCACTTTTGTAGTTATTGATTTTTTATTCTTGGCCAAAGCAACCGTTACATCCATTTGCAAGGGAAGAATATATTGTCATGGAATCGGTGATCCCGTGACCCAAGAATCTCTCGTCCATTATTTGGCCAGAAGATAAAGAAAAAATTAAATTAGATGATCTATCGCGTAGGGACCAATAGATTTGCACTCAGTACGTGGGTGTGGTATACTAGATCTCACCAACAATGTAAAGATAGCTTTCCATTTCCATTTGCAGCATTTCACTTTCATCCAGATTTCATCTTTCTTTATATCGAGATTACAGTCCTCTCTGCATGTAAATTTGCCATAGAATGACAGAAAGAGCAAGAGATCGTTGCATCTTTTCGGGGAGGTTAAAATGGCAGCACCTGCAGCAGGAGATTGGCCTCTAAAGCCCAATGGATCATCCTAATATGTTCTACTGGTGAGTCTGTAACATAATTATATGAATTGCTTCCATCATCCTCAATTTCTTCGTAGATTTTGGTATGCACTGTTGAATCATGTGGATCAGTACTGAAATAAAAGGGGCGGAGGGTACTGATTATGTAGGTGCAACACTTGATTGAAAAGTGTCTTCAGTTCAACATGAATCAATGAGAATGCGTACATGAATCAATGAGAATGCGTGGACGCGCTTTCAGAGCATGCCAATATCACTTGGAAATAATGGAGAAAGCACTAGTTGTAAGCACCAGTTATAAGCGCCAGTTGTAAGCGTCAGTTAGAAGACTCAGTTCTTAGTTAAGAGTCCAGTCATCTTTGGTTTGCATGTAACTGACTTGGGAGAGTATTTTCCTATATAAATATGTAATCCATATTCATTGAATAATGTGAAGTGAGTGTAACCTCACCGTGGTTTTTTTGCTCGTATATTTTATCTTGGTATCAGAGCCACGAGGAGAAGTGAAAAAATTCTTGAAGTTCACAGGTCCCTCCTCTGGTAGGGTGCGGGGGCATACTACTCGGCCTTCACACACACAGAAAACGGAAAAATTCCTGCAAGCCAAGATAGCGGTACAGTGCGAAAATCTTTGGGCATTCCCGTAGTCGGAGCACTGGAGAGCTGCGAACTCCCCGCAGTCCAATAAATCGTGAGGTGCGAAAAATGCAAACTCCTTGCAGTCAAGTACGTCGTGAGATTTTGAGATCAGATGCGTGAAAAAGAATATGGTTGAAGGACTTCCCATGTTAAAAAATGAGAAAGTTATTTATGATGGATGTGCATTAGGAAAGATGCACATATATGAATTCCCCTCTAATCCTGATAAGAAAAAGAGGGATGTGTTAGATCTTGTGCATACTGATGTTTGTGGGCCTATGCAGAATAGGTCTTTAGGAGGTGCATTTTACTTTCTTTTATTTATTGATCATTGCACGAGATTCACATGGGTTTACTTCCTTAGACGAAAAAGTGATTTTTCGAGTATTTTAAGGAATTCAGAACCATGGTGGAAAAGCAGACAGGAAAATCCATTAAAATTCTCTGTTCAAATCAAGGGGGAGAGTACAAATTAGGGGACTTCAACAAATATTGCAAAGATAATGGAACAGTACAACAGTTTACAGTACCTCACACTCCATATCAAAACGAAGTCGTTGAACGGAAAAACAAAAMTCTGGTAGAGTGTGCACGCAGTATGATGAAAGGTAAGAATCTCTCAAATGCATTTTGGGCTGAAGCCATAAATACTGCAGTTTATTTAAAGAATAGAAGTCCAACAAGGTGTCTTGATAATGTTACTCCTTTCGAAGCCTTGTAAGTATTTTGCACATATTCCAAAGGAGAATAGGAGGAAATTGGATGCTAAAGCCACTAAATGTACTTTCATTGGGTATTGTTCTGAATTTAAAGCATACAAATTGTTTGATCCTGCTACTCACAAAGTATTTGCAAGTAGAGATGTACTTTTCCATGAGCAGGAAGCAGGAAATCATGACGACAACAGTCATGAGGAATGGCAGAGACTTCTTGATGAAGGAGTTAAAGAAGAGCAGCAGCCATCCCCGCAACAACAACCATCCCCACAGGGACAACAACAACAACAACAAGAAGGACTCAATGATATGGAAAATTCAAGTAGTCACAGTTCACCTAGCAGTGAAGACAGATCTTCACAAAGTGGGGAGGAAGATAATCAGTTGAGAAGATCTTCAAGACAGATTCGGCTTCCTGAGAGGTATAAAGACTATGCCCTAATGAGTAGCATTTCAAATGTCATAGAACCCATGCATTTTGATGAAGCTAATGAATATGATGAATGGAAAAATGCAATGGAGGAAGAATATGAATCTATAATGAAAAACAATACTTGGGAATTGACTGAATTGCCTAAACATAAGAAGCCCATTGGATGCAAATGGATATACAAACCCAAGTTTAAATCAGATGGTAGTATAGATAAGTATAAGGCTAGACTGGTTGCAAAAGGGTATTCACAAACATAAGGTATTGATTATGCTGAAACATTTGCACCAGTAGCTAAATTGAATACTATCAGAATGTTAATCGCTTTAGCTACAAAGTATCATTGGAATTTGCATCAGTTAGATGTTAAATCTGCATTTTTGAATCGTGAGTTAAAGGAAGAGGTTTACCTTACTCAACCTAAAGGTTTTGTTGAAAAGGGGCAAGAACACTTAGTGTGCAAGTTAAAGAAAGCATTGTATGGACTAAAACATGCACCTAGGTCATGGTATGAGAAGATAGACTCTTTCTTTATTCAACAGGGTTTTATGAGGAGAAAAAGTGATCCAAATCTGTATACCAAATTTGATGAACAAGGGTATATAGTATTGATTTCATTATATGTTGATGATTTAATAATTACAAGAAATGCAGAGAAGTTGATTGATGAAATCAAGGAGAAGTTGTCAAAGGTATTTGAAATGAAAGATCTTGGTGAGTTACATTACTGCCTAGGTCTTGAAGTTTGGAGAAATGCAGGCCAAGCTTTTGTTTGTCAGAGTAAGTATATCAGAGAAATACTTAAGATATTTAAGATGGATCAGTGTAAGTCTTCTATTGTTCCCATGCAATAGAATGTGAAACTGTCTTGTGATGATGGTTCGAAGGAGGTGAATGACACTGTGTATAGACAGATGGTGGGTAGTCTAAATTATCTCACCACAACCAGACCTGATATTTCATACTCTGTGAGTGTGTTAAGTCAATTCATGGAGAAACCTCATGAAAGCCATTGGAATGAAACAAAGGCAGTACTCAGGTATCTAAAAGGTACACTTGATTATGGTATTAAATATACTGATGCATCTGATACTAAGTTGACAAGTTATTCAGATTCTGATTGGGCTGGCAATCTGGATGATCGAAGATCAACCACTCGATATGCATTCAGCATTGGATCCGGGGTTGTTTCATGGAGCAGTAAAAAGAAGCCTACTGTATCTTTGTCTTCTACCGAAGAAGAATATAAAGCCTTGTGTGTAGCAACGTGTGAAGCTATTTGGTTAAGAAGACTTCTTCAAGATGTTGGAGAAGAACGAAAGGAACCTACGATGATCAGATGTGACAATCAAAGTTCAATCAATATTGCGAAGAATCCGATTTTTCATGCAAGGACAAAGCATGTTGAAGCTCAGTATCATTTTGTTCGAGAAAAGTTGCAGTCAAATGAAATAACTCTTGTGTATTGTAATACTAGTGAAAATGCTGCTGATATTTTCACTAAGCCTCTTGGAAATATTAAGTTTGAATTGTTTAGGGAGATGTTAGGTGTAGAAGTCAATCCATTCTCCATTAAGGGGGAGACTTGGAAATAATGGAGAAAGCGCTAGTTGTAAGCGCCAGTTATAAGAGCCAGTTGTAAGCGCTAGTTAGAAGAGTCAGTTCTTAGTTAAGAGTCCAGTCATCTTTGGTTTGCATGTAACCGACTCGGGAGAGTATTTTCCTATATAAATATGTAATCCATCTTCATTGAATAATGTGAAGTGAGCGTAGCCTCACCGTGGTGTTTCTTCTTGTATAATTTATCTTGGTATCAGAGCCACGAGGAGAAGTGCAAAAATTCTTGAAGTTCACAGGTCCCTGCTCTTGTAGGGTGTGGGGGCATACTACTCAGCCTTCACGCGCATAGAAAACGGAAAAATTCTCGTAGGCCAAGATAGAGTTACAGTGCGAAAATATTTGGGCATTCCCACAGTCAGAGCACTGGAGAGCTGCGAACTCCCCGCAATCGAATAAATCATGAGGTGCGAGAACTGCGAACTCCCCACAGTCAAGTAAGTCGTGAGATTTTGAGATCAGATGCGTGGATTTTTTTTTTAGTGAAGCTCTTCATGCACTGGCAGAAGTCCAATCGATTTTATGTGCAAAGCTGCGTGAGAAAGGTGCGAGAAGACTGCTGCGTGAGTGTTTTTGTTTTTGAAGAGGAGGTTATAGTTTGAACATTAAATAAAAATATACGACTTGCATGCTACTATTTGAGTGAATTTTGAATCGTAAATCGTGAAGGTTCATGTCTTTTTTAAAAAGGTGGATATAAGACGTGTTTAAATGCATGCGTGGATATATGTTGAAAACGTGGAGTTTGAAGCTCACTTAAATTTGATTCAAGTGAATCTCTTTTTGAAGTTTATTAAAAGAGGATATATTTTTTAACTCAAGTGGAGATATGAAAGGATAAAGGATATCATATCTTAGCTTAGTGGATGGATATTGATTTCTAAGTGGATGCATGTGTATTTAAATCAACAAGGTGAAAAGTTTTTTTAAGAAATTTATATATATATATATTTTATATATAAAGTGGTGTGAGGCTTCTATATATAAAGAGGGAGTTATAAGTTTTTAAAAAAAAATAAAAATAAAAAAAAAGAGTGGAGATTTTGGATATTAATGTGGATGCATGCATGATTTAAGTTGACAATAGAAATATAGTTGGATCAGTGGATTCAAAAGGCAGAGCGACGGACTGCTCAACACTCGACAAAAACTTGCATATTCTTGGTGATTTTCTTGTAGAGACTAAATTGTAGCGATGGCGAATCCGCTGGCAGAGACCTACCTCAACGAAGCCAACAAGTTAGATGGATCGAACTTCATTAACTGGAAATTCAAGATTCAGACGCTAATGGAGGGCTATGGTGTCTGGAACATTGCGAATGGAACTGAACTAAAACATGATGCGGCTATAGGTGCAACACCATCACAGATCCAAGACTGGGAGAAGCACGAAAACAAGGCAAAGGTATTGTTGCGCATGTCAGTTAAAGATAACATAATTCCACATATTAGAGACGCTACAACTTCTGTTGAAACATGGACAACTCTTAAAGCATTGTATGAAACTAGCAACACAAATCACATTTTGTTCCTTAAAACTAATTTGCTAGGCATTAAGATGGATGGAAACGAATTTGTTAGTTCATTTTTGGGTCGCATTAAAGAGGTGAAAGACAAGCTAGTAAATATAGGGGAAAATGTTTCCAATACTGATCTAGTGACTATTACCTTAAATGGTATGTTAGAAGACTATCATATGTTCATAACAGATCTTGCAGCAAGGGAGAAACCTCCTACCTTTGAAGAACTGACAGGTATTTTGTTGCAAGAGGATGAGAGGCACGGGAATATGAAGCCTCAAAGTAAAGATTTGGCACTGTGGTCAAATAATAGATCTGCGAGAGGAAGATCAGGAGTAAGAGGCAGAGGAGGTAGTTCATGGCAGAGAGGCGGTTCATGGCAGAGAGGCAGTTCATCGCAAAGAAGACAATCTCCAAATCAAGGTATGCAATCTGATAGGAATG
>ML784017.1:101116-112866 GCA_009831015.1 Picea engelmannii
AGTGCATTGGGTGGCAGCAAAACATGTGCTCAGGTATCTTTGTGGTACGGTAGATTATGGTCTGGACTATCATAGAGGAGATGGAGTTCGTCTGGTTGGCTATACAGACTCAGATTGGGTAGGATGTGTCAGTGATAGGAAAAGCACTTCAGGGTGTTGCTTTGGATTGGGATTAGCAGTTGTGTCTTGGTTCAGTTGGAAGCAGAAGTCAGTGGCTTTGAGTTCGGTAGAGGCTGAGTATATGGAAGATAGTCAGGCTAGTTGTGAGGCCCTTTGGCTTCGCAAGATGCTGATTGGATTGTTTGGTGTGTAGTTGAGGCCTACCATGATTTACTGTGATAATCAGAGTTGCATTAAACTCTCAGAGAATCCAGGGTTTCATGACCAGTCTAAGCATATCGAGATTTGGTATCACTTCATCCGTGATTATGTTCAGAGAGGAGTTGTGGAGCTACAATACATATCTACTGAGGAGCAGGTTGCAGACATACTCACCAAGGCATTGAACATGGGCAAGTTTGTATTTTTCAGGGATAAGCTTGGAGTGGTGACTAACACTTTCCTCGGTATGAGGGAGTGTTAAATTTTTAATTAAAATAAAGTACCAAGGCAAGTGTTTCTCTTCCCTAGGCACCTAAAGGGGAGAAATTGCCGAATATGGGTCCTAGTCATTTAATTTGTGAGATGCAAATTAAAAGGTGACTTTATGATTAAAGTGAGGGTGAGTGAAGAGACACCAAATATCAACCACCCATCTAATCTAATCTCAGCCGTTAGATTAGAAAATCCCTCACCTTCCCTCATGAGGTCGACTTGGGCAAGAGGGTGCACCCATTCTTGGGTAAGTGGAAGCATTCTTGTTGAGAGAACAAGAGGAGCTCAAGCATTCTTGTTGAGAGAACAAGAGAGAGAAAGAGAGAGGTCGAGCTGAAGAAAAGAGACAACAACTGCAATTTCTGGGAGTATTGGCATGCATTCCAAGGTTGCCGAATAAAATTTAGTGGCACAGAAATTGAATCTTAGCAGAGTTTTGGCATGAATTTCATGATAGTTCGTACAACATTAATTGTTGGGACAACCGTACAGTTGTACGGATTTCTGGTTCAAAAATCGAGGAGCAAAGCTACAGGAATGTCCAGATAAGTTTGTGTAAATATCTGAAGATGAATATGCTGTAAAAGAATTTCTCAGAAGCTCATAAATAATACAAATCCCTCTCTCACTGGTTTTCCCCTTGTGGGTTTTTCCAGGGTCGAAGTTAGACCGAATATCTTTGTGTCTATATTTTCTGAGTTTTGCATATTGTTGATATTTTATTTCTGCATTGAAAACGATGTTCAGAATCCTCATGTTTCAGTTCTGAAGTTTATTTTCTGTTAAGTTTTTTTTATGCTGAAACACCACTGTTTCATATGTTGAAACACCACTGAGTATATGCTGAAACATAGTGTTGAGTCATATGTTGAAACACTGCTGTGAGTATATGATGAAACACAATGTTGTAACATATGCTGAAACACAGTGCTGAGATAGATGCTGAAACATAGTGCTGTAACTTATGCTGAAACACAGTGCTGAGATAGATGCTGAAACACAGTGTTGTAACTTATGCTGAAACACAGTACTGTAACATATGCTGAAACCCAGTGTTGAGTCATATGCTGAAACACCACTGTGAGTATATGCTGAAACACAGGGCTGTAACATATGCTGAAACAGTGCTGAAACTGAGTTTGGCATTTAAATTTGGCTGAAAAATCAGCGAGACTGAAACTGGGTTAGGATTTTGAAAAATTAACACCTCAGACCATACAATGATTTATTGAGCCTGCCTTAGACCATACAATGATTTATTGAGCCCGCAAACAAATTTCTTGTTGCGATTCTGAACGAACCCTTCAGATTGTTCCATGTAAATTTCCATATCCAAATCTCCATGTAAGAAAGCAGTTTTAACATCTAGTTGCTCCAACTCCAAATCAAACAATGTAACTAATGCTAACACAATTTGAATTGAAACAGTCTTTACAACTGGTGAAAAAATATCATGAAAGTCAATACCTGTTCCTGAGAATATCATTTTTCAACCAGCCTTGCTTTGTACCTTTCCACCTTATCATCAACACCCTTCTTCAGCTTGTAGACCCACTTGCAACCTACAATTTTTCTGTTTCTTGGAAGTTCTACCAGGTCCCATGTAGCATTCCTCTCTAATGCCTTCATTTCATCCTTCATCTCTTCTTTCCATTTATCACTATTAGAACCCTTCACATCTTCCTGATAACATGAAGGTTCATCATCATTAGTACTTAAAGAATCTGATAAAACAAAATCATCATACCTTCTTGGAGGATTTCTAACCCGTGTAGACCTCCTTAAGGGAAGTTTGTGGCTCATCCACAATCTCTTGAGTGTCATCATCAACCATGTCTTCCTCTGCTGCATGAGACTCTTCATGAACATCTTCTGAAACTTGTTCATGTTCACCTTCATTAGTTTCAAACTGAATTTGCTAATACTTTGGTGATTCTTCCTGTTTCATTTGAACATCTACATTTGATTTGATGAGAGATGATTCATCAAATATTACATCTCTGTTAATGGTGATATTGTGGGGAGTAGGATCCCACAACCTGTACCCATTAATACCATCACCATATCCAACAAAGATAAGCCTTTTTTATTTTGGATCTAATTTAGAACACTAATGTTTCAGAATTAAAGCATACGCTTCACAACCAAAAACTTTAAGATTAGAATAATTACAAGGGTGACCTTTCCATACCTCTTCAGGAATATTGCACTCTATTGTTGTTGATGGTGATCGATTCACCAGAGAGCAATATGTAGTTACTGCTTCTACCCACAATTCCTACTGTAAGTTGGTGTTACTAAGAATACTCCTTGCTCTCTCTAGAAGAGTCTTGTTCATGCGTTCAACAACTCCGTTTTGTTGAGGAGTATAGGTAGTGTTTTTATACCTATCAATCCCAAACTCCTTGCAATAGTTCTTAAATTCCATTGACATAAATTCACCACCATTATCAGTTCTTAAACATTTAATGGACCTACCAGTGCTTTTTCCACTAAAGCTCTAAACTGCTTGAAAACTGTAAATACATCATCCTTACTCTTCAACATATAGACCCAAACCTTCCTAGAGAAATCATCTATAAAAGTTACAAAATATGATGATCCTCCATATGAAATAGTAGAGGATGGTCCCCAAACATCATAATGAAAATAATCAAGGATTCCTTTATTGGTGTGTCTTCCAGTTTTAAATCTCTACCTATTCTGTTTTCCATAAATACAGTGCTTGCAAAAATCTAACTTTAAAGACTTTAGACTAGGAAGTAACTTGTGATCAGATAATGCCTTTAATCTGTGTTCACTCATATATCTCAACCCTTGATGCCACAGTCGAATAGAATCACTGTCATTCTCAAATACCGTTTTCGGATTATCTGACTCAGTTCTTCCTTCTAACAAAAACAAGTTATCAACCTTATTTTCTTTCATAACCAATAGGACTCCTCTGTAGACCTTCATAACTCCACCTTGAGAAATACTCTTATATCCTCCAGTGTCTAAGACTCCCAAAGAAATTAGGTTCTTCCTAAGCTCAGATATATGTCTCACATCAGTTAGTATTTTAACAGTTCAATCAAACATCTTAATTCGAATGCTACCAATTCCCATAACTTTACACAATATATCATTTCCCATGTAAACTATTCCATCATCTATAGATTGGTAAGTAACAAACCAATGTCTATTAAGACACATGTGATCTGAAGCACCAGAATCTAGTAACCACTGTTGATAATGGCGTGAACCAATACTAATTGATAAAACTTCACCAGTGATACCTAAACCTGTTGCTGAACCTGTTTCAGTTGCATTTGTTTCCTTCGTCTTTTTTGGAGGGTCTTCTTTGGAGGCTTGTTGTTGCTTCCAACAATCCCTCTTCAGGTGTCCAGATTTGCCACAAAACAACACTTAAGATTTCTCCTCTCTCCCTTTGACCTTGACCGAGATAAATCCCTCTGATCGTGTTCTCTTTCTTTAGGTCTGTGTCTAACCATCATCACCTCAGATGTAGAGGTTTATAGATTGGATTTCTTCCTTGTTTCCTCAGACGGAAAAGCTCCAACAATATCATCAAACTCAATACTTTTTGTTGAACTGAAAATAATAGAGGTAACCAAATGATCCCATGACATGGGCAAAGAACACAATAATGTAATTGCCTTATCTTCATATTCAAATTTCACTCTCATGCTAGTCAATTGAACTAAGAGAGTATTAAAAGTATTTTAATGATCAACTATTTTCGTACCTTCCTTCATGCGCAAACTGTACAATTTCCTTTTTCAGGAAGATCTTGTTCGTCAAGGATTTAGTCATCTACAAGATTTCCAACATCATCCAAAAACCGACTGTTGTCTTCTCCAAGACAATATTGAACAGAACATCATCGACCAAACACATGCGTATGACACTCAGTGCTCTTGCATCGATCCCATCCCAGTCTTCATTTGTTATGGTCGCGGGTTGTTTTGTTTTTCCCAAAAAAGCCTTCACCACACCTTGTTGCACGAGAAGATCATGCATCTTCACCTTCCAGATCTCGAAATTATTCTTATCATTGAACTTTTCAATTTCGAATTTGGCACTTTGAGTTTTCGCCATTAACAAAAGAAGAGATTTCCAAAAAGAATATGCTTATAATAACCAATGCTCTTTAAAAAAGTATGTGGAGGAATAATAGTATAAACCCCACAAGATTTAATAAAAGAGTTTAATAAAATAATTTTACTAACCTCTCCTTTTACTTAAATAAAAAACTAAAAAGACCCCTTTTAAATCCTCCACCCTATATTATATTTAATTTCAAAATATAATAATAAACCTCCATACCTTTCCACTTTCATAAAAAACCATTCCTTTAATTTTTCAAAAGGAAAAAACATACAAGTGTTTCATAAAGGAGATCGACGCTCCTTGGACCATTGAAGGGGAGCGTGAGTTTGATGGTGAAGCGCTCCTTGAGTGTGGAGGGGGGAGTGCTAGCGCTCCTTGATTATGAATGGGGGAGTGTTGATGCTCTATGGTGCATGATACGGGTGTGTGAGTTTTTTGAGTATTGAAATTTTATAAGTGTGAGTGCGTCGACGCGTTTCTAACATTGCCTAGGGAGCACCGATGAATTTTTACTCAATTCGTGACCTTGCACCATGGATTTGGTCCTCACGGATCTCCAACGCAACTCTGATACCAATTGCTAGAATTGCAAATGTGGAAAACACAATTCACATAAGATAATCAATAAACACGTAGATAAGAAACACAAAGATTTCATGTGGTTCACCCAAACGTTGGGCTACGTCCACCAAGCAGAGGTATCAGTTGTCTTATTATTCAGATCATGGAGATTACAACAGCTCACTCACACTCATACAACCTCTATGGGCATACATGAAATTATATCAATGTACATTAGAAACTGATTATTGAATATGCTCATAACCAAATTCCAATTTAGTCTAATTTAGTTACAACCAATGTTGAATTATAGGATCTAAAATCTAATCATGGGAAATTTGTTGTCACCGTTTAACAACAACCAATTCTGCACTAGAGTTTTACGTTAAATTATGTGAGCCACTTTAACAAACTCATAGATGAATAAGGAGGGATTAGTTCATGGTTTGGTTTGTGTGTTCCAGCAACAACAACTAAAATTGGTTATGGTGTTTGTATAAAACATATATTTTTTCCCTTTAAAGGCTACAGGGATTTGGATTTGTGTTGGTTTTTCCTCTGTGTGTTATTTCTATTTATGATTCTGTTGCAAAATCACAGCTTATTAAGCATAGACATAAAACCTAACTGGATCTATACATTTATTTTAATCTTAAAACTAATAATAATTTATTGTTATGGTCATTACCAAGCTAAATACCAAATTGGTGTATGAGATCTACTTGTTTCTAGGAAAAGGGAAACCTCATTTGAACCTATGACCTCCAAGGATATGAAGAAGCATTGAAAAATAAAATTATATTCATCATAAAAACCTAAATTAGGATAAAAAATAAAAATATTTTGAATAATCAATTTATAATTACGGGCCTAACCTAGTGAGGACATCAAGTGAGTCCCTAAACAAGTGCCTAACCTGGTGGGGACATCAAGTGAGGCCCTAAATAGACTCCCGGAACCACAATGTAGCACTTATAATATTTTTTATTTATATTTATAGAATCAAGAAATTACACAAATTTATTTTTATTTAATTATGTTTGTTGTTCTTTATTTTAAGGTTTTCTCAACTTGTAAGATACTCTTTTTTTTGTGGTGTTTTAAAACCTCCTTAATAGAATTATATATTTTTCGTTGGTATTTTTTTTTAACAAATTACTGAAATTTTTATGGTCAATTGAGTGTTTCTATCTTACCTATTCATGCATATAACACTATATCATCACACCTCACTCGTACACTCCTCAAATTCACCTTATTTGTAAAGTAAGTATAGACGCTTTTATTTATTTATATATTTTTTATCTGGTTCTTTCTACTTCTAAGTGATTAGAACTAGCTTGAAATAATAAAGTAAATGTTTTTTAATGCATAAATATTTTCTCTTAAAAGTATTATTGTTGTGTAAGTAATTATAGGGTTTATCTCATGTTGATAAAATCTCATTTTTTTTCCCCATATCCTTGCCACAAGTTCTATATTACCAAGTTTTTAATGGCCAATGATTCATGGAACAAACTTTCTTCGTCCATTCCCCATTTTTTTAATTCATTTCATCCATATACTTGTCTGGATGATATATTATATCCATGTGCTTTATTTTGATAATATATGTGTAGTAAATTGATATAATGCTTTTCTTTTAAAGATAGCATACATTTTTTACTTTTATCATAAAGTAAAGCGTCTTGCATCATAAAGTAAAGAGTTTGTCTTTAAAAATATTCATTAAATTGTATTCCTATAAACCACATATATCATATTTTCTACCAAAGTTGTTATGTGAAAACTTCATTTTTTTTTGTGGTGTAAAGACCTTTCAATATTACTAATGAAAAAATATTTCAATATCATCTTTAAATAAAAAAACAAAATAAATTTCAATTTAGGATGAACTCAATAAAAAAAGATAAACTTTTTAAAAAATAGATAAACCAAAGATGTCTCTATATATATGTTAACTATTATCATTATCATCATATTATAAAAAGAGAAATTATAATTTAATTTAATATATTAAAATGTATTAATTAAATAATTACATATTATAAAATTAATCGTTATTATATTATAAAAAGAGAAAATATAAATAAAAAAAATATTTAAATTTATAAACTCGATAGTTAGATGATAATTTTATAGTGAATATGTTTTTCAAAACAAATAAGAAATTCTAATAAATTTTGTATCCTTTGCTTTCATTAAAAATATATGATATTAAATTAAAATTATCCATAGAAAATTCAATTTCTCTTTTTTGAAAAAAATATTATTTTAAATAAATTGTAAAAACATTTGATATTCATAAAATAAAAAATATTTGATATTCATAAAATAAAAAATATTTGATATTCTTTAATTTTTTTTTTTTTGAAAATATCTTATTCTCTATAAGAGTAATTTGTTCTACGCAAGAGGATAAATTCAATCAAGATAGCATTTGATTTCATATATGGAATTAAGATTAAATGTTACTATAGAGCACATAACTAGGTCACCAAGTTCTATATTACCAAGTTTTTAATAGCCAATGGTTCATCCAACAAATTTTCTTCTTCCATTCCCCATTTTTTAATCCATTTCATCCATATACTTGTATAGGTGATCTATTCATATCCATATGCTTTATTTTGATTGTATCCACATTTTTTAATCCATTTCATCCATATACTTGTATGGGTGATCTATTCATATCCATATGTTTTATTTTGATTATATATATGTAGTAAATTGATATAATGCTTGTCCTTTTAAAGGTAGCATAAGTTTTTACTTACATCATAAAATAAAGGATTTGTATTTTAAAATGTTCCTTAACTTTATTCATTTAAATGAGGAAACCACATAACATATTTTCTACCAAAGCTACTATATGAGAAATTCATTTTTTCTTAGGATAGGGATCTTTTTATAACCATAAGTATATACTAAAATATTAATAATAAGTATATGCTAAAATATTAATAATGACAACCTGTCCACCTCGTTTAAATCCCCTTGATTAAATCAAGTGATTGCCATCTTTGTTTGTAAAAGATGGGGTAAAAAAATATTAATAATGAAAAAAATATTTCAAAATCAACTTTAAATAAAAAAAAAAAAATTCATTCAATATGGGGTGGCTCCAATAAAAAAAATAAACCTTTAAAAAGTAGGAAAACCAAAGGTGGTCTCAATACATGTTAACTATCATCATTATCATCATATTATAAAAACATCATCATATTATAAAAATCATCATAAAGCTTGAGTGGGCCTAACATACAACGTGAGTGGACCTAATGGTTAAGAACTTGTGTTTCCTCCTAAGAGGTTACAGGTTCAAATCCATATCCAATCAAATCCCCACGTGGAAGAGGTCCCTTATCCCACAAATAAGGGGTATAAATGAATAGTTAAATGATAATTTTATAGTGAATATGTTTTTCAAAACAAATATGAAATTGTAATAAATTTTGTATCTTTCAATTATGCTCCCATTAAAAATCTATGATATTAAGTTAAAGTTGCTCATAGAAAATTCAATCTTTCCCATTAAAAATGTATGATATTAAATTAAAATTGTTCATAAAAAATTCAATTTCTCTTTTCTTGTATTTCAAAATTTATAATTTTAAATACATTGTAAAAACATTTGATATTCATAAAATAAAAAATATTTTATATTTTTTAAAAACAAATTTTGAAAATATTATATTTTTTATAAAAGTATTTTGTTATGGGCAAGAGGATAAATTCAATCAAGATAACATCTGATTTCATATATGAAACTAAGATTAAATGTTACTAAAGAACACATAAATGCAATCCCCCACATTTAAATTCTATAAATGTTAATCCTTTCAATCATTCACTGGTACTCTCCTTCGTTGCTCCACCCAACTGGTACTCTCCACCCAACTAATAGATTTTTAGTAGAAATTTGACCTAGAAAAGAGCATACAACTCAATTATACGCAAAGGGGAATTACAATACAACATGATACAATTGATACAATGTATAGACACCAAAAGAGACAACTAAAGATCACGAGTCTCTAAATATTTCCTTGTCCATCATGAAAATGACGATGATGATGATGATTATTAATGTCCACTAAGACCGAATTGGTCTATCGGACCTTAAGAGGGTAAGTGATTACTTGTGATTCTTTAGAATTTTGTTTCTGTGCTCGAAAAGAATTAAGAGAAGCTTTCCAAGATCACCATACTTTTGTTGAGTTAANNNGTTAGGAAGGTTGGTAGTGTGATAAATATTTTGAAAATGAGATCTAATATGGGTATAGGCTGGACAATCTAAGAGAAAGTGATTTTCATCTTCAACCTTCTTAGTGTCACAAAGGTGACACACTCTTTCATCCCATGGCGTTTTAGGAATTGACCAACGCCCAGTTTCACTATGGAGCTCGTGAGAGTTTGTTCTTATCTTAGCAATGCTTATTTTTTTCTTTACACTTGGAAAAACAGATAGATAGTTTTGATCTTCTAGATTAGGGTTGATTACATCGTTATAATACCTTAATTTTATTTTTTCCTCTAACTCTTTATCACACCACATTTTCTCTTTAAATTTTGATTTGACGTTTTTTTTAATAGTATCTTTTTCCGTGAATAATGCCGCGATCTCAGCCCATGAATATACATATTGCAAGGACCTTCTCCCCACCTAAATTACATATCTTCACAACCAAATTGACACCTTCATTCATGTGGGAAGGTGGGGAACATTTAAATTGTTCATAACCAAATTGACACATTCAACGACCGTGGGATTGAGGGGAATATACTTTGAATACAACTTTTGTTTCATGGTGTGATCTACTTTTTAGAGAAAGAGATTGATTATATATATATATATATATAGATAGATAGATAGATAGATAGATAGATAGATAGATAGATATGGTATTTATTATTATTATAGCTAGTGTTTTTTTTTTTATCGTGATAATATCATTTTTTTTAGATTATTTATTTTATATTTACTATCTCGATATTAAATTGAATTAAATTTTATTATTTTTATTTTTTAATATATTTGTTCACCGATCTTATTTGATTAGAATATGTTACAAATATCATTTATACTAAATTGTAAAATACATTTAATTCTTCTAAATACAATTATTTTCCTTATGAAATTAAATATGTTTTAGAAAATAATATCATCTAAAATATCTAAAATATCTAATAATAATAATAATAATAAACATATTAATTAATAACATTTAATTATATAAACTTTAGCATGCTCCAAATAATTTTTTGTGATAATAACATTTCCCCAAAAATAACATATTGAATCCCTTATCTCTATGTTTTGATAATCTTAAAAAAAAAAAAATAGAAATGGGAACCCTCATTTCCATCCACATATATTATTGAGGCATATGAGGATCTTATATGTGTGCATCAAAGTGGATGAGCACATCCATCATTTGTTGGGTATGTGTTATATTCTTTGCACGAGTAGTAGTGTCTGAGCGCTTGCACCGGGCGCGCAGGGGGGTAAGAGGGGGGCGGAGCCCCCCGCATGGGGGTTCGGGGGCAGCGCCCCCGGAAATTTTTTTTTGGGCCGACATATTTTCGCCGGTTTCGGGCCGAAATATTATCGCCGGGCCGACATATTTCCTCCGGGCCGACATATTTCCGGGACGACATATTTCCAGGACCACATGATATTAGGTGGTTTTCGGCACATGGTTTTTTGCCGATGGTTTTCTATTTCTGGTTAAGGAATTAGGGTTTTTGGACTAATCTAGGTCATTGGGTTAGGGTTTTGGATGCCGCTGGCTCCTATATGTATATTGTATTGTAAACAATGTAACACAATGTGTATCAATATAATATATGCTGGTTTTCCCGGTTTGGGTTTCCAGGTGAAAAATCTCTGTGTAATGTTTGTATTTTCCATTGTATCTTTTCCGTTCTTTTCTGAATATCGATTTGCAGTAGATATTGTACAAGGTTAGAATTTACATTTGGTATCAGAGATTTATTGGCTTCAGGGGGACACCTTTGTCATCAAGGGTTTGGCTTGGGACTGTGATAAGCCTTGTTACAGTGGGAGATCTGCGGTATTGTTTTTCAGGTGAAAAGAAATGGCAAGCAATTCGAAGATGGAGATCGAGAAGTTTAATGGGAAAAGATTTGAGTTGTGGAAGCTCAAGATGGAAGATCTTTTGGTGGAGAGAGATCAGTGTATCGTGGTAGATCCAGGTACGACACCTACAGGAACTTCTGCAGATGACTGGAAAAAGATGGATCGGAAGGCAAATAGCACAATTCGACTGTGTCTCTCCGATTCAGTATTACTGAATGTGTCAGAGGAAGCTACAACCAAATATTTGTGGGAAAAGTTGGGGAAGTTGTATCAGTCTAAGTCCCTGGTAAATAAACTATTCCTGAGAAAGAAGCTATATAACTTGAGGATGAGAGATGGAGACTCGGTGGCAGAGCATTTGAACGCCTTCAATACTGTG
>ML784017.1:116358-135782 GCA_009831015.1 Picea engelmannii
ACATTGATGTTCAATATCACTTTGTGAGAGACATGATTGAAGAAAATAAAGTATCACTGATGAAGGTGGACACTTTGAAGAATGTTGTAGATTCATTAACAAAATCTGTGAGCACTGAGAAGTTCTCTTGGTGTAGAGGATCCGTGGGCATTTCCGCCCTGGATTGTTGACTATGTAACCCTGTAACCCCCTGTGTGCAAAGAAAACAACAAGTGGGAGAATGTTGGGTATGTGTTATATTCTTTGCATGAGTAGTAGTGTTTGAGTGCTTGCACCGGGTGCGCAGGGGGGTAAGAGGGGGGTGCAGGGGGGCGGAGCCCCCCGTGCGGGGGTCCGGGGGCAGCGCCCCCGAAAAAAAAATTTTGGGCCGACATATTTTCGCCGGTTTTGGGCCGACATATTTCCGGGACCACATGATATTAGGTGGTTTTCGGCACATGGTTTTTTGTCGATGGTTTTCTATTTCTGGTTAAGGAATTAGGGTTTTTGGACTAATCCAGGTCATTGGGTTAGGTTTTTGGATGCCGCTGGCTCCTATATGTATATTGTATTGTAAACAATGTAACACAATGTGTATCAATATAATATATGCTGGTTTTCCCGGTTTGGGTTTCCAGGTGAAAAATCTCTGTGTAATGTTTGTATTTTCCATTGTATCTTTTCTGTTCTTTTCTGAATATCGATTTGCAGTAGATATTGTACAAGGTTAGAATTTACATCATTGAGCTATCTCTCTAAGGAAATCACTCTAAGGAAAGCACATGACAAATTCACCATCCTTAGTTCCATGAGGCAAATATAGGGCATATCTATTATATGGGCATAAATAGATTAATCATGTGAACAAGTTCTTTCTCCCAATCATGGTTATAATTTATTTCCTTTGTATTTCTTTATTCTAATATGAATAACTTACCACTTTTACAAAAAACTTTTAAGGTCTAATAAGTTGCATAAGTTCCTTCTCTGAGTTTTGGTTATAGTTTATTTTCTTTTTATTTATTTATTCCAATATGAATAATTCACCACATTTACCAAAAAATGTGACGCCCAATAAATTAATCCTAGCAAGTCTTTACAAATATATACAATCATTAGAGAAACATAGAGAAGAAAGAGAATAAAAACTTCAAATATAGTTATAGTTAATGCTTGATAATAAGTTTGCACCCTTTCATGACATGACAATATTCACATGGATAATAAAATAATAGGGTTGGAGAATAAACTACAAAAAATGGAGATTATATTACAAGAAATGAAAAAGAAAAAACAAGAAAAAAACAACTAAACCAAGAAGGAGAGGTCAATAATCTACAAAATCTTAAAAGGAAGAACAAGATTAAAGAGCTACAAGAGAAGTTAAATAACAATTTGGCCCTAAATAATTTGAAGGTAAATTGGATATCAAACCGATCAAAGAGGAAATGAACAATATTATAGAGTTATACCATGAGCGTATCAAAAGATCCTTGAATATCATAACTTTTGGTTTGAAAGAAGAGAAAGAAGAGGGGACACTAGCAATAGTCAATGAAGAACTACAAAATAAATTAAAAATTGAAACAACTTGTCTCATAGAAGCAAAGAGGCTAGGAAAAATAATCGAGCATAAAAATATGTTAATTGGTGTCAAGGTAAACTCTAATGACCATAAATATGGCATACTCAGTAAAAATCTGAGTTTAAAAGAGTCAATAATGTTTATAAATGAAGACCTCATTCTAGAAGATCAAGTTGAAGTAAAGAAGAAAGTTCAAAAGTAAAACAAGAAAGAAAGGAAGGAAAATGGGCAATACTTAGAAACATGAAATCTATTATTAGGAATAGAGATTAAAAAAATACAATAATCACTAGGAATTTGGGACAATTTGCATTTTCTCTTGGAACTTTATGTTATGGATTCCTACGGAGAAAAGTTCCCATGTTAAGTTGGATCCCAAGTGAAATTGATATTATATTTCTTGTTGAAACTTGGGATCATGAAGAATCCAAGGTCCATATGATCTAGATGGATGTCGGTGGCCTCCCACCTATTCCAACTGGTTCATTTTGGCAGTTTTCAAGTTTGGCATTTTGTTTTCCTAGTTTTCAAGTCCTTGACTTGCGGGGCCGTTTTGAGGCCCTAAACAACGTTTTTAGGGCTCACCATAGTCGAAAATTCCCTTTGATAGATCACAACAAAATCTATATTCCTCAAATAGACCTTTCCAACGCGCTATTGTGTGCCTAAAACAAAGATCGTATACAAAAGTTACGACCCCGAGAAGTTGATGTACCAACTTACCCAAACGGGCCCACGTGACTTTTGGTGCTTCATCTCCTAGGGTTAGGTTTTTGGATGTCTAGGGTTTTTTACATTCTTGTTTATTGTAAAAAGGCCTTCAGAGCCTCATTGTAATCATATTCTTACGAATGAGCACAACCATCACATATCTTCTCAGAGATAATCTGCCACCATTCCAACAAGCTTTTTTTCTACTGCATTTTACAGTTTCATCTTATTTCCTTATTGAATAGAAAAACAATTTTATTGTATCTTTGTTATTCTGTGTTAAAAATATTTTAATAATATGTATTCATTTCGTTCTGCTCGTAAAATCGATATTAGTGGTATCAGAGCGGTCTAGTCCTTGTTGTCTTAATGCATGTCCCCAACGAGGTCAGGGTACAAAGAATTGGGTCTCAAGATTGTTTCTCTTGAGGACAAAATATCTCGCATGCCCAAAAGACCTCTCATGGAAAGAGAAAAGAAAGATGAAGGGACACGAGATACTTTCAAAATGTTTCTTGAGGAATCCCTCACGCAACAGAGGAACGAGATGATGGATAGTTTTGTGAAAATCCTTTGGCGACTACCAACAAGTGATGCATCTTCCTCGAGCGGAGGTGCCACCCCCTTCAAGGTACAAATCAACTTCAATATTCCTATATTTGAAGGTCAGATAGACGCAGATGATGTAGACAAGTGGTTGAATCTACTAGAAGGGTATTTTCATGTCCATAACTTTTCAAATAGAGAAAAATTTACTTTTGCGCTCCTCAAAGTCGTTCCCCATGTCAAAGATTGGTGGGAAAATTTCTGTGAGCAAAAGGAAATAGATGAAGCATCATTATTTACAGTCGCGGCCACCTGAGAATCCTTCAGGGATGATATTAAGGAACAATACTACCCTGTTGAAAGTTATGACGACTTGTATACCAAATGGACCGCACTGCGGCAAGAAAGAGACCAAACAATGTAATATTTCACAAATATCTTCCATACCCTGCGCACCAACATGGGTATCAAAGGTTCAAATCAACATATGGTGCTCAATTATCGTGGTGCTCTACATAGATACATCCAGACCAAAATGAAATTTCTAGACATCTCATCCTTGGGCGCGGCCTATCAATATGCTATCAAAATCAAGCAGAAGGTCGAACAAAAGATGCGACAATTTGGGCCTAGGAAACCCTCGTAGAAAAAACCAAGAAAGGGCGGCCCCAACCTACAAAACAAAGGACAGATAAAAGATGGACAATATTAGGACAATCAGTCCAAGCCAAAAGAAAAGAAGGACAACGAAAAGACAAAGAAGGATACTGGGAAGTGGTGCGACTTCCATAAGAGCCCTTGGCATAACACTTTTGATTGTCTCTCAAAGAAGTCACTGGTGGACGAAGTGAAAGCCTCTGAATTAGATGTGGGTTCTGAGTCTGAGTTAGAACCAGAAAGGGGAAGACAGATCATTGATGTGGAACCCAATGCCACCATTGCTACCACCAAGCTCCATCCTGGTGAACTAGATGAGCCAGAAGAAGGCGAGCACCTTTTCCATTCATAGATGTGGGTAAAAGGCACCTCATTGCACTTCATCGTTGATAGTGGTAGCCAGAAGAAACTCATCTCAGCAGACGTCGTCAAGCGACTGGCCCTGCCGATAATGCCGCACCTGCAACCTACACCATTGGATAACTCCACCAAGGAAGAAATCTTTGTGTCTGCCAACAGTGTCAACTATCGTATGACATCAATCCCTTCAAAGACGAGGTATTGTGTGATGTTGCTCCTCTCAAAGTTTGTAATGTTATTTTGGGCCAACCTTATTTATGGAAATGTCATGTTGTATATGAGTCTAGGCCTCATCGTGTTATTATTAATTTGAATAGGAAATTGTACAGGATACCCTAGGCAGTCCCTCCTAGTGTTATTTCATTGATATCTACCAAGCAATGCATGAAGGTCATCTCTCAGATCGGGAAATTTGTCTTCTTTGTGATTCACTCTCAGAGTAAGTGAAATATCGTAGCCACATCTAGGGACTCCACAACCGATCTCTTCACACAACAAAATAAAGTGGATAAGGTCGTGGAAGAATAATCATATATCTTCTCCTCTCCTATCGGGGTACCTCAGCACTGGTAGTTCAAGCATCCCATCGATCTGACCCCAGGCACACTGCTACCCAATGGGTCGGTCTACTGCCACTCTCTTTTAGAAAATGAGGAGATCAATAGGTAGATCCAAGAACTGCTCCATAAGGGGAAAATCCGTCCCATCTCATCACCTTGTGGGATCCCAATCGTACTAGTGCAGAAGAAAGACAAGACCTGGTGACTCTGCATTGAGTAACGATCCTTGAATAAAATCACAGTCCGGAACCGATACTTGATTCCTCGAATCGACGACCTCCTTGATCAACTCATGGGGGACAAATACTTCAATAATATTGATCTAAAGTATGGCTACCACCAGGTCCCAATAGAAAAGATAGATGTATGGAATACCACCTTCAAGTTAAAAGAAGGCCTTTTTGAATGGTTGGTCATGCCCTTTGGTTTGACAAATGTCCAACAATGTTTATGAGGATGATGGACAATATCCTACGAAATTTCACTAGTACTTTTGTAGTGGTGTATCTAGATGACATCCTCATCTACAACTAGACTTGGGTGGAACACTTACAACATATTCAGTAGGTTCTGCACACCCTGCGACAACACAAACTATATGAAAACTTGGAAAAATACTTCTTCGGCATGGAAAGGGTCCATTAATTAAGATACATTGTTGATCAACATGGTGTGGACATGGATCCAGCCAAGATCCAGGTCATTCATGACTGGCCATCCCCAACCAAACTCATTGAGCTTCAGAGCTTCTTGGGCCTCGCCAATTTCTATCTCAGGTTCATGTTGGGATTCTCTCATATCGCATGGGCCCTCAGCCAAGTAACCAAGGGTGGCAGTAAGGAAAAATTTGTGTGGGGCCTGTCCCAACAACAAGCCTTCGATGAATTGAAGTAGCGTTTTTGCTCATCCCCAATACTTTCATTACCGGACCTGCAACATCCCTTTGAGATCAAGACAGATGCTTCAGACTATGTTGTGGGCGTCGTTCTCACTCAACACGACCACCCCATGGTGTATCATAATGAGACATTATCAGATGTTGTTTGTAAGTATCCTACTTATGACAAAGAAATGTCCTCCATTGTGTAACATCCCCAGCCACCAACAGGCCGGTTAATGCTACCCCTGCAACTTTGCTGCACTACTTGGTCTGTGACAGCTCCAGTCTTAACTACTGGCTATGCCACACAAAGATACTTGTGGAAAAACATACACATTCATATAAATATAGAATGACTATTCTACATATATATAACATAATAATGGAGAAATAACAGTAAGCCTACAAATGCAACATATAAAACATACGCAATCAATACTGATCAATTGCAACATATGTATCATTACACGGCATGTAAATGAACATAAAAGTGATACTTATTTTTTATTAGAAGACCACCAACTACGTGCAGACCTTCCACAAACCTCCCAGTCTTAGACCATGTTGCTCATCATGCTCAACAATGGGTCACCCCTGAGATGGGACTAAGTTCCACCCAGGGCAAGGGAATCCTAGACTAGGATAAGGTTACAAGAAAATTGCACAGTGCAACCGAAAGGACTCTCTCCAGGAACCTTCTTATGCCTAATAATCATAGACTCGCATTCCCCACATGCCTGTTCCACCCGGGAGTATACACCTTCATTGTCACACAATCTATCGACTGCGTCACCTCCCTCTCAGGGTCTTGACAATAGGCCAGATCAAGAATTCTCAGAGCTACGTAGTTGGTGCTGGACTCTCTTTGGGAGAAAACCACTTCCCAACAAACTCTCTCACCTAGAGAGAGCTGCTCACAAGCCTAAAAAAATGCCTCTTCTACCACGGGCCTAATAACCCGCTTCTTCAACCAGTTTCAACTCAATTCTCGCAAGGTGAGGATAACAACCACTGGTCAATACAACTCAGGAAAATAGAAGGCAACAAGACACACTCAGTCCAGGAACTGCGTGGCCCCAACAACCCACAGTTACGACACCACATGGCTCAGAAAAATACAGGATACTCGGATTTCACCGGAGACATGGATTAGTCCGTCAGTTTTCCCACGAGTTTTAGGGTGCATGACCAGGAAAACAATGCATAGGTTGATCATCCCAGTATCAGGTTCAGACTATGGATGGAATAATGGACAAACCCCCAACACGATTTGATCCATGGGTTACTGGTTCCAGAGATCCGTGATGGATGCCCCCGATTCACAGTTAGATAGTGGATGGAGAATCACAAGCGAACCCCCTAACAGTGTTGGCTTTCCAAGCTATAAATGCATGCACCTAGGTCGACACCTATCTTCCTGCAGCTGCATGCACTCCACTTAGCATATGTTCCTTTTCCAGGAACTTAGGACAACACTTGGTCAATTGACCACCTTAGGCTTTTAGGAAATAATAATAAATTATTATCCCCTTTAGAGGTAAGCCCCCTATCTTATCCCCTAGGCCCAAACACTTAGCCTCCTCCCTTACCCAACCTTTTGGAAGCTTAGTCCCGCATCACTCTTTCTTCGTGGTCAGTCTACACACAACGGTGTTTATATTTTATTAATGATTTTGCATAATTACATATACAAAACATACTCCTAGCCTTAGCATCCTAGGCTCTCTAGTCTAATCATCACATACTCCTCCTAGCTTATTATAACACTTGTCTCACCAGCCTACAAAACATGTTTACATTTCATAAATACAACTGGGGCACATCTTTGGGGTATTACAATCCCCTCCCCTTATTTTTGCAATGTCCTTAGTGCAACTCTTTACACAACATCAACAAGATTTCCAAAATAGTAAAAACGATGTGAGTATTCTACCTGCATAGCATCCTCATGCTTTCATGTCACGTCCTCAGGACCGTACCAGGTCCACTGGACCTTTACAAGCCCTATGGATTGATTCCAAAGCTATTTTCTCTTCCGATCCAATATGCGCACCAGATGTACTTGCAAGACACCTTCTTGCTCTACCTAAATCACATTCCAATCAATAACATGATTAGCATTGGGTATATATTTATTAAGCAATGAAACATGAAACACATTATGTACAGTCATGGATGCAGGTAATGCAATCATATATGCAATGTATATATATGTATATACAGACAATTCTAATAACATTATAACCTGTATACAAGATACAAAACATACAATAAATAGATAATTGATACTTATCTTTTGATTGAGAAGACCTTCCACATCAACATAGTCTAGACCAAGGTACCAAACCTTAGAAGCTCTCCAACCAACGGTATCCCCTCAAAGGTTTCCAATCAACATCTTCCCCAAGCTACTCTTTGTAGTCAACATTCCAACTTTAATCAACATCATCTCATCTGCATCACCCACATGCATTTATCATGAGAAAACATAAAATAATTCATTTTAGGAACTCCAACTAGTTCAGAAGGGAATTCAACGTTTTCCCCAAAACATGAAATTATATTTCATAATTCATCTTGGTTGTTTCCATATTATGAATGCAACCATCCTTGTGGTTTTCCACATGCACCAAACTGCATACCATTTTTCCTGTAATGTTTCATCTTGCATGTAGCCAACAAATTGTCATTATTTGTTGTACATCATATTAAATTGCAATATGTACAAAATATTTTGCTGTGATCTTAGAATTTCCCGCACCTAGAAATTCAGTCACAATTACTCAACAATTTAACAAACTAGAATGACTCGTCATTTTATGTATATGCATGTTCACAGCAATATCTGTAAGTTCATTACTTCTTTTTCTGAACAAGAAAATTTCATGTAGTCAATTCTCATGTGACTACTTGACTTGCAAATTTCTTGTTGCATTGTCTAACACCTCCCTGAAATATCCTCAACTTCATGAGTTAACAACATTTCAACTGCTAGTAACAATTATTTCCATGCAATAATAAAACATATTTAACCATTTCATTTAGTTTACAATTCTATCACTTACTATGCATGAGAGCAATTCTCAATGCATACTTATTCAGTGCACCTTGTATTGAATTACATAATTCTCTTTATCTCAGTCATGTATCTCACCATCCATGAGTTGGAATTCTAGCCAATGTGTTGGCACATTCTCCACACACTTTATATTGTCTTCCCAATTAATTGGATGCCTTCCTTTTCGACCCGAACACTACACCAAGAATATCATTATGCGGTGTCCATTAGTGTTAGAAAAAAGTTTGCAGTCTAAGTTTTATTTAAAGGTAGGAAGATTTTAGTACCTATGTGGGTCATAACCTTTCCATATCGATACTTTTCCATATCCAACCATATCCTAGTCTCATACATGACTATCTTACTGACATTCATTCCTGTAACAAGTTCTTATCTTTTAGTTCTTTGGTTATTACCCCATAACCAACTTAACATGACATTCTACTATGTCAGTGTGTGCATTCAGAAGCTAAAAAGATTTTAATTAATACAAAACTCCATCCTTTACCACATCAAGTGGTATGCATTCAATAAATAAATCATGTGATTTTATAAAATAACTCTTGTTGAGGAAATTCTTACCTAAATTTCCTTTCAACAATTATGAAAAAAGAGTAATAAAAACTCATACCTGCATGACTTCCATTAATAAATTTTATACCACCTGAATGTCTGATGGCATTAGAAGATTTCATGCTTCTTTTATCAAACTTATAACCAACACTTCAACTCTCTGTTGCTTCCCTCCTTATGCAACAACATCTCCAACAACACTTGCAAACATTCAAGCATTATTTCCTCTGGCTGACCCAACAAGCCATAACATACTTGCTGCCACAGAAAGTGCAGAAACTTCTTTCTCCCTATAAAACTTTTCCTTGTTGATCCCAAAAGTCTACAATTCTCCCTAGATTCCTAGATATTCTTGTGCTCCTGATGCAACCGCCCCTTCCTCCTGGGGTTCTGTGACCTCCCGGTCTAGGATCTTTCCAAATGCTAAGTTGTATTGAATCTTTGGGCCTTCTCTAGACCCCTATTAATCTTACACATGTCCCCTTTACTTTTGTGTGGAGGTCCTGACAGACCCGCGGGCTATTCCTGTGTGCTTCCAAAACTCCAAGTTTCAGGCGCTATCCCCTTTTCATTAGCCCTTTCCTTCATATGACCCTGGGCTATGACCTCATGGAAAACTGTGATTGCGGTCATGGACAAGAGTGGTTTTAGGCCAACCCTCTTTTTTCCCCGCAATTCACCTCCAGCTGCCACACATCACTTTGTTAAAACCGTGGTATAAATTGTGGCCAGCTCTTATATTTTTAACATTCGAGAAAGTTCTAGCCCCGCAATATAGATCGTCCGTCGATTTCCAATCCCTTGGAAATGATCCACGATCAACGAATACTATATATTCTCCCTTTTTTACCTTCTTTCCCCATTCCACATGTGATCCCAAATCTACACGATCTGTTGACACATAGCTCCCTTCCAAATCAACGGCTACGGTTGATTCCAGCTCTTCGGCCGTCAAGAGTTTCAACTCTCAACTATCTTCTTTTCCTTGTATGACAATCTTCCGGAGTGGAAGATCTAATGACACCTGTCCTCAACAATCGGACGGTTCTGATGAAACTTCGTATGTCCGGCCTTCGGGAGTTCTCACATCTCCACACACACAAATATCTGGAGTGAATTTCCCTAGAGTGAAAGATCTTCTGCCACGTGTCCTCTCCAAATCAATGGCCCTGATTCTCTTCATGACTTTGGCTCTTTCCGACCAAGACTAGATCAACGGTCCTTTGACCTCCTCCTCGATCAATGATCGATATCTCCTTCAGGACTTCGACGATTTCACCCTCTACTTTCCTCTGGAGTGATACCTACTCGAAGTTCTAGATCTGGTGCCACGCGTCCACTTTCATATCAACGGTTGTCCAACAGAGTGAGTCTTCATCCTCCACATGTCTCCTCGTAGATCAACAATCCACGTTCCTTGCTTTGGATCAACAACCCTTAGACATTTCAGGCTTTGGTGCTTCGGTACACCCCGAAACAGAACTTCAAAAAAACTCCGGAGTACGATTCTCTGAAGTTCATGAACTGCTAACATATGTCCAACCCAGATCGATGACTCCCAACTGCTGACATGTGATAATGGGACATGACCAAGAACTAGATCACTAGGTGCTTACTCGGGCCTTTGGCTTCGAAAGTTTTCAAATCACCACACGATAATCTCTCGGAGTTATGGATTACCGAACTCGTGAAGTAGGGAAGATCATCAGTCCACATATACCTAACATCCGACAACTGACACTCACTATGGAACCTCATGCGTATGAGTTCCAGAACTTTGAAGCTTCAAGACTTCGGAGGATTTCACATCTGTGCATCCCAAACCGTTAATCTTCGAACATACTGAATCACCTTTGTTGAAATCATTACGTCATATCACTTACATTTTCCAATTGTGGGGGCATGCGGTAGCGGTTTGGAGTAACCCACCTTTCCTCCCACAATTCTTCTGACTTTGACACGTAACCCCTCGGTGAAATCGTGGTTTGGATTGTGGGACCGCCTTGGATAATTAACTTCCGTGCAACTTGGGTCCCCACAATGCCTTATGGTTGTTGATATTGATGTATCGTGATCAACGCCACTATGGGTCCCTCGACCTTTAACTACATTATGTAACTTTGGGCCCTACTAACCCTTCTCATAAAGGATTCCACATGGTGAAATACTGGTAGTTGATACATGGCCCATTCAGATGGGTGACACATGTCACGTTCCAAATGGCACTTCAACCTTCCACGAGTTTGAAACCCACTGATACGTGGCCCACATCCCATGTGTCCACGTCCATCCAAGTGGCATCATCATGACTCACTACTTTGGCTCTTCGAGAGCTTTCACCCTTCATTACTGTGTTTGATCTTTTGAGCTTCGAAAGTTTGTGCATCAGCACATCTCTCTTCTCCCGATCACTGAACTCTGAAATTACGATCTTCCATGAGATCTAACGGCTCATAACCACTTATGCGTAGACCCAACGACCCCAACACCACAAGTGTTGTGATTTCTTTCTCTGTGGCCAAATACCACGCTTGTCGTAGTTTTATAATGCCACTACACCTCTTGAGCTTCGTAACATGTCCAAAGTAACCTATTGGAACTCAAGGAACATTATAAGGTTCGAAATCGGTTCCTCCAGACACAATTTCCACCTGAATCTTTAGGTCCAATGACCACTTATCCAGCCCATCCAGGTTCGGCGTTAAAACCTTGGCTCTGAACCCAAATTTTGTCTACTTCAACAACAATTCTTTCAAAAAAATTTCTTCATTTTCCACTATCATGGCCCATCCAGGGTCAGTGTTGCAAACCTTGGCTCTAATACCAATTTGTAACGTCCCCAGCCACCAACAGGTCGGGTAATGCTACCCTTGCAGCTCTGCTGCACTACTCTGATCTGTGACAACTCTAGCCTTAATTATTGGCTATGCCACACATATATACTTGCGGAAAAACATACACATCCATATAAACATAGAATGACTATTCTACATATATATAACATAATAATTCAGAAATAACAGTAAGCCTACACATGCAGCATATACAACATACACAGGCAATACTCATCAATTTCAACATATGTATTATTACATAGCATGTAAATGAACATAAAAGAGATACTTATCTTTTATTATAAGACCACCAATTGTGTGCAGACCTTCCGAAAACCTCCCAGCCTTAGACTATGCTTCTCATCATGCTCAACAGTGGGTCACCCCCGAGCTGGGACTAAGCTCCACCTAGGACAAGGGAATCCTATACTAGGCCAAGGTTACAGGAAAATTGCACAGAGAAACCAGAAGGATTCTCTCCAGGAGCCTTCTTATGCCCACTACTCATGGACTCTCATTCCCCACATGCCTATTCCACCGGGGAGTATACACCTTCACTGTCACACAGTCCATCGACAACTTCACCTCCCTCTTAGGGTCTTGGAAATAGGCCGAATCAGGAATTCTCAGAGCTCCATAGCTGGTGTTGGACTCTCTTTGGGAGAAAAAAACTTCCCCAAAACTCTCTCACCCAGAGAGAGATCCTCATAGGCCTGAAAACCTACCTCTTCTACCACAAGCCTGCCAACCCGCTTCTTCAACCAGTTTCAACTCAATTCCTGCAAGGTGAGGACAACAACCACTGGTTAATACGACTCAGGAAAAAAGAAGGCAACAAGACACACTCAGTCCAGGAACTGCGTGACCACAACAACCCACAATTATGACACCACACGGCTCAGAAAAATATGGGATAGTAGGATTTCCCCGGAGACACGGATCAGTCCGTCAGTTTTCCCATGAGTTTCAGGGTGTGTGACTAGGAAAAAATGCAGAGGTCGATCATCCTAGTATCGGGTTTGTTGTTCCTGAGTCTGTACTAAGGCTTAAATTACAGTGTCAAGGCATCCGAAAGTATACAAAAGGTTGATACAGGATTATACTAACCTTCGGTATGAGAAACTAGAATAGATTTCTACATTCTCATCGTCTATCTTCCAACTGCTCTTGAGCAGTTATGTCACGCTCAATGGCTGTCCATGAAAATTCTAATTCTTCCCGGGTGTTTGCAGTTTTAAGGATTGTATCGAAAATATTTAAAGCAATATGAGTTTGATTAGAGAGTCCGGGTTGAATATTAGGTTGAGTTACTGCAGGGACAGTCATTTAAGGAATAGTACCAATATGGAAACGATTTAGAAAGAGAATTTAACGTTGTTTCAATTTGGTTTTTTAAGTGGTATTTTTGCATGAAGAACAAAATGGGAATGCAAACTGAAGGCCCTTTCCCGTAACTGTATTGCTTTTATTAAAAGGTATGGAATGAGAGAAAAACATTTAGCTGTGGATAACGTAAGGTTCCTGTCAATAGAAACTCACACATACATAAAAGAAGAAATTAACATAGAAATAATTGACATCGTGTAACCAAATATAAAATTCTGTAAATGCAAATTGGTCTTACACCCGCTGATAGCTGGTGCAGAGGAAAGACAAGACACAATTGCAGAAAGATGAAATCCCTTCACTATAGTAGTGGTCGTACTAAATTATAGTGATACACATCAATTATGTAGAGCAAAATGAAAAGAAACAAAGAACATAACGAAACAAACTTCCAACACAATCGTGACGGAATCAGGAATCTTCAAATTTGTTGTATTAACTCCTCCAATGCAAAAATTACATTACAATGTTTGCCAAAAAGTCCAGCCCTTGGTTCTTCTTTTGGTGATCTATTTATACAAATTTTCCCTTTCCTACTCCTATTTTCAAAAAGGTGCCAGCTGCCTGCCTCTACGTGACTTAGTGCATATTATACATCTTTCCATAAAATGGATACAAGTTGTGAAAATTCTGCTTGGCAGCTGTGAGGAGCGAAGACACCCCATCTCTTCTACTTTATTTTCAAAAAGGGCCAGGTGCTTGTCTTTGCATAGACTTAGTGCATATCCTACATTTGTCCATGAATTGGGATACGAGCTGAGACGGCTCTGCTTGACAAATGGCTTCGGCAAAGTAGCACTCTCGGGCTAATTGTGGAAGTCTATTCCCCATATATGCATCAACCATATCAAGGGCACCGAGTTGTGTGTTGGGCTGAATCAAATGTCCATCAATTTGAGCCATGTCTACCTTGTCTATCTTAGAGATATCTGCCAAATTTCTCTCATTTTTCTCCTTCATGTCGAGGGAAATCTGCTCTAAATTCATCTGCCTTAGCGTCTCTGTGTCACCCCCACTTTCCATCCCCAACAGTTCACTATTTATGGATTTGAAAGTTTCTTCTAGTGAATTTGTCACTTTTTGAGCCTGCTCCTTGCTTAGAGTAATATCATGCTCCCAATTTTTTAACAAAATATTTCCCCTAGTCTGTTCAGCAATGGTGAGCCCGAGAGACGCTGCTGAAAACCTATTGTTGGTGGCTATCACTGCTTCTTGGAAGGCGATCCGAGCAGCTTCTGCATTTCTTTCCTTGACAATCAGATTCTCAGAAATATGATGCATTAATAGGCAATCTCCTCGAAATTCCCCTACTTTGTTTAGCAGACTCTGTTGAGAAGGAAAGATCCTGCTTCGAATGTCGATTGCCCGGGATTTAACAATCTCGATGTCGATCACATTGCTACCTGCGACCTCTAGCTGAGCCTGTAACTGTGTGATTGTATCCCTCTGCTGACCCGACTGCACTCGACCCTCTCAGATCACTGAGTTTGCTTGTTCCATATTGGTTTTGAGGACTTCGATCTCTTTCCTATCGGCCAATTGGGCCAGATCTATTGCTCCACTCGCTTGACTCTTAGCGTATTCCGCATCCAAAGCTACTCGGTCTTCAAGAGTCTTGATCAGCAGATTTTTTCTCTTGAGATGATTTTTCAACATCACAACCGAGAATTGGTTCGTTGACGCATAAGCTCCCAGCGTCCCTTCTATCTCTGTGGAGAATTCATCACTTTTCTTGTTTTTTCCATCTGTCATTACTTTAAATTTTTTAACAGTGGACTCTCCCTCTTGATAAAATTCCCGCTTTACCACAGCCTTTCTCTTTCTGTCAAAAAAGAACTCATTAGGGGGGAGTTCCTCTGCCCTTATAGGTCTTAGTTCTTCGCCAAATATCCATCCCTCGTTGACGTCTCCCTGAGCCGACTGTAGGGGTGTGACAGAGGTGATGGGCTGTCCAATCTACTTCGCCCCCTTCCCTGGTGTGACGAGTGGGTCCTGTTCTTTCGGAGGATCGGAGGTCTTCATCTCTGTCCCTGTCTCTGGATTCTTCTCTTGCTCGGGATTCTTCTCCTGCTCGGGATTCTTCTCCTGCTCGAGACTCTTTCCCTGTTCGGGATTCTTCTCCTGCTCCCCTTCCTGACGTTTTTCGGGATTAGAAGTTTTCCCTGCAGAACTTTCGGCCTCTTTTTCTTTGTCCTTGGAAAGTCCCAAACTTCCCAGCACCACGGGGAGACATCCTCTCCTATGTTCTTGAAATTTTAAAATAGAGGCCCTATCTTCGGGTGCTAGGGATCTGATTCGAAATTGCACTTCTGAATAGGACCTCGCCCCTCGAAAAACATCATCCAAGGGTGAACACTCATGTTCAAACCTCTTTAATCCACAATTCTACAAATGGGTGCTTACAATCCTTTGTGGATCATGTTTTTTGTACTCAATAGAGACTAGGCTCAAATCTTCTAAGGTTGCAGCTTCCGCCTTAGCATGTCCGAAATCTAATAAGGAATAGGAATTAAGCCGAACAGGGAAAAACGACCATACCTTCTTAGATGACGCTTTGAGCTCTTTACTTACTCCGTCGATTACTATTTGTCGCGCAATCTCACGGCAGGCCAGCTTGTCGGGAATGAAAAGCGGTAGCACCAGAGGAGGGACAACTGCTCCGAAAACTCTCAAATAGGAGAATTCTTCCTCTACATACCAGTCTGCGATATGGCTCAGATTCGCAACAATGCTATATGAGATGAGGGGTGGCGAAAGACCAAAAAGGGTGATGTGCAGGGGCACCATCACCCAGTTGAAAATCTCATAAATAAACTCATTTGCATTATTTTCCCACAGCTTGTCGTGGTACTCATGCACAGTTTTTTCCTGGGCTGGACTCCAAGCCTAATTCATCAAAGGAAAAGGCGTCATGGAGCATATCGCGTCCATGATATACATGGACATGAAGAATCCAGAGGGTCTCCCGGCTGCTTTTTTGTTACGGTAATCTGTAATTCTGTTGAAAAGACTCTCGGAGAGCATCTTCGCCCAATTGAATGAGCAACCTTCTGCTACCCAAAAAATGAGAGGTACCCACTGGATGTAAAAATGCGCGGTATCTTCCCATCTAAAAAGCCGACAAGTCATCATCGCCACATACATATACTGTGGCTCCAATGAAGAAATTGAATACACACCCTTGTCATTCACTCTGAATGTTGCGGAACGCGAAACCCAATCTTTAATCAAACTAGGCATGGTTTTATCAAATTCCTTGCACTCCTTTTTGAATTCCTCTAGGAATTCTCCACCATATGTATACTTAGAAGTTGCTGGGAGCTTATACATAGATTGAATATGCTCTGGTCTGAAAGTTCCGACCATGGCCTGTCGGTCATTTACGATAGTTCTGGCAGTCAGGTCGACGTGATCCAATGCCCATCGGATCATGTTGTAGTATGGGAGCAACCGAGGTTTGGTTTCTACCAGGTGCATTCCTGACTGAACAATTGTCTTGTACTTAGTATTCAGTTCATCCTTTACAATATCGTTGTCATCGTCCTCTGATTCAGAATAGTTTACCAAATCGGACTGTAGGATGTATGAAATAAACGACCAGGTGGGTATCGAGCTGCCAGTCCGTGGTGAGGTGTCTTAGACGTTGTCTGGACCCTGCGCTGCAACCTCGACATTTGCTTTCGCTGCTCTCCTTGGGGCCATGGTTGTCGCTTGCTTTTTCGCTCTTTTGCAATAAACCCGTGTATACATGCGGAAATGAGTTCCTTCGGAGCAAGGTGAGCTCTGTGCGCTTATGAGAAATGTTTAAAAAGAATGAAACTCTCGTATATATTTGAAAAACTCTGTACCTTTTAAAATAAGTCTGTCAAATCGCAAATAAAACCAAATTTAATGTATAAATCCGATCTTATTTATTCGTAGATTTACCCTACTTTTCCATTAATGTCATCAATGTTCGGCGGATTAACAGGAAATCGAGTTATGGAGAGTAAGTAAATTCCTCGTGAAGTGTGCCAACCTCGATACGCGGGGCGTATCTCACTTAATTTTAAGATTTCAAATTTAACAACGTTAACCATTTTCTCACCTTTCGCCGTATGGTGGATTTTCTTTTCAGATTTTGACTCTTCAACTCGCGAGGTTGCGAGTGTCAATCTTTCCTTAATTAATAATAACCATGATTTGGCACATTCTTAATTATATAATGATCCATATGGATATCGGTGGCCACCCACCTTTTCCAACTAGCTCAAAACAACGTTCTGACATTTTTGGCAATTTACTATTTTTAGCAGTTTTTCGGGTCTTGAACTTCTGGAGCCGTTTTGAGGCCCTAAACGACGTTTTTTTGGGGTATTCCTTCAAGGTACAAATAAAATTTGATATTCCTATATTTGAAGGTCAGATAGACGCAGACTAGACAAGTGGTTGAATCTACTAGAAGGTTATTTTTCTGTTCATAAATTTTTGAATAGAGAAAAGATTACTTTTGCGCTCCTCAAAGTCGTTCCCCATGTCAAATATTGGTGGGAAACTTTCTGTGAGCAAAAGGAAACAGAGGAAACCACATTATTTTCAGTCACGACCACCTGGGAATCCTTTAGGGATGCTATTAAGGAACAATACTACCCTGTCGGAAGTTATGATGACCTATATACCAAATGGACCACACTGCGGCAAGAAAGAGACCAAGCCGTGCCAGATTTCACAAATATCTTCCATACCTTGCGCACCAAGTTGGGTATCAAAGATTCAGAGCGACATCTGGTGCTCAAGTATCATGGTGCTCTGCATAGATACATCCAGACTGAAATGGAATTTCTAGACATCTCATCCTTGGGCGCAGCCTACCGATATGCCGTCAAAATCGAGCAGAAGCTCAAACAAAAGACGCGGCAATTTGGGCCTGGAAACCCCTCACAACAAAAGCCAGGAAAGGGCAGCCCCAACCCACCAAACAAAGGACAGAGAAAATATGGACAGTATCAAGACAACCAGTACAAACCGCAAGCAAAGAAGGACACCGGAAAGACAAAGAAAGATACCGAGAAGTGGTGCGACTTCCATAAGAGCCCTTGGCATAACACTGCTGACTGCTTCTCAAAGCAGTCGTTGGTGGCCGAAGTAAAAGCCCTTGAATCAGATGTAGATTCTGACTCCAAGACAGAACCAGAAAGGGGAAGACAGATCATTGACGCAGAACCCAGTGCCACCGTCGCCACCACCAAGCTCCAGCATGGTGAACTAGACGAGCCAGAAGAAGGAGAGTGCCTATTCCATTCACAGATGTGGGTAAAAGGCACCCCGCTGCACTTCATCGTGGATAGCAGTAGCCAGAATAACCTCATCTCAGCAAAGGTCGTCAAGCGGTTGGACCTGTCAACAATGCCGCACCCACAACCCTACACCATTGGATGGCTCCGCCAAGGAAGCGATCTCCGCGTCAGCCAACAGTGTCGACTGTCATATAGCATCAAGCCCTTCAAAGACGAGGTATTGTGTGATGTTGCTCCTCTCGAAGTTTGTGATGTTCTTTTGGGCCAACCTTATTTATGGAAATGTCATGCTGTATATGAGTCTAGGTCTCATAGTGTTATTATTACTTTGAACAAGAAATTGTACAGGATACCCGAGGCAATCCCACCTAGTGTTATTTCCTTGATCTCTGCTAAGCAATGCAGGAAGGTCATCTCTCAGACGGGGAAGTTTGTCTTCTTCGTGATTCACTCTCAGAATAAGCTAAATATCGTAGTCACATCTAGGGTCTCTGCAGCTGACCTCTACACACAGCAGAAGCAAGTAGATAAGGTCGTGGAAGAATACTCGAATATATTCTCCTCACCTACAGGGGTACCTCTGCACTGCCAGGTCAAGCACCCCATCGATCTGACCCCCGGTGCACCACTGCCCAATGGGCCAGTCTATCGTCGCTCTTTGTTAGAGAATGAGGAGATCAAGCGACAGATCCAAGAACTACTCCACAAGGGGCACATCCGCCCCAGCTCATCACCTTGCGGGAGCCCAATTGTGCTGGTACAGAAGAAAGATGGAACTTGGTGACTCTGTATTGATTACCGGGCTCTGAATAAAATCACTGTCAGAAACCGGTACCCGATTCCCCAAATCGATGACCTCCTTGATCAACTCACGGAGGCCAAATACTTCAGTAAGATTGATCTAAAGTCTGGCTACCACCAGGTCCCGATAGAATAGACGGATGTATGGAAGACCGCCTTCAAGTCAAAGGAAGGACTTTTTGAATGGTTGGTCATGCCCTTTGGTTTGACAAATGCTC
>ML784017.1:145843-158978 GCA_009831015.1 Picea engelmannii
TGAGCCCGAGAGACCCTGCTGAAAACCTATTGTTGGTGGCTATCACTGCTTCTTGGAAGGTGATCCGAGCATCTTATACGTTTCTTTCCTTGACAATCAGATTCTCAAAAATCTGATGCATTAATAGGCAATCTCCTCGAAATTCCCCTACTTTGTTTAGCAGACTCTGTTGAGCAGGAAAGATCCTGCTCCGAATGTCGATTGCCCAGAATTTAACAATCTCGATGTCGATCACATTGCTGCCTGCGACCTCTAGCTGAGCCTGTAACTGTGTGATTGCATCCCTCTGCTGACCCGACTGCACTCGACCCTCTCGGATCACTGAGTTTGCTTGTTCCATCTTGGTTTTGAGGACTTCAATCTCTTTCCTATCGGCCAATTGGGCCAGATCTATTGCTCCACTCGCTTGACTCTTAGCGTCTTCCACAACCGAAGCTACTCGGGCTTCAAGAGTCTTGATCAACCGATTTTTTCTCTTGAGATGATTTTTCAACATCGCAACCGAGAATTGGTTCGTTGACGCATAAGCTCCCAGAGTCCCTGCTATCTCTGTGGCGAATTCATCACTTTTCTTGTTTTTTCCATCTGTCATTACTTTAAATTTTTTAACAGTGGACTCTCCCTCTTGATAAAATTCCTTATTTACCACAGTATTTCTCTTTCTGTCAAAAAATAACTCATTAGGGGGGAGTTTCTCTGCCCTTATAGGTCTTAGTTCTTCGCCAAATATCCATCCCTCACTGACGTCTCCCTGAGCCGACTGCAGGGGTGTGACAGAGGTGATGGGTTGTCCGATCTGCTTCGCCCCCTTCCCTGGTGTGACGAGTGGGTCCTGTTCTTTCGGAGGATCAGAGGTCTTCGTCTCTGTCCCTGTCTCTGGATTCTTTTCTTGCTCGGGATTCTTCTCCTACTCGTGATTCTTCTCCTGCTCGGGACTCTTTCCCTGCTCGGGATTCTTCTCCTGCTCCCCTTCCTGATGTTTTTCGGGATTAGAATTTTTCCCCGCAGAACTTTCGGCCTCTTTTTCTTTGTCCTTGGAAAGTCTCAAACCTCCCAGCACCACGGGGAGACATCTTCTCCTATGTTCCTGAAATTTTAAAACAAAGGCCCTATCTTCGGGTGCTAGGGATCTAATTCGAAATTGCACTTCCGAATAGGACCTTGCCCCTTGGAAAACATCATCCGAGGGCAAACACTCATGTTCAAACCTCTTTAATACACAATTCCCCAAATGGGTGCTTACAATCCTTTGCGGATCATGCTTTTTGTACTCAATAGAGACTGGGCTCAAATCTTCTAAGGTTGCAGCTTCAGCCTTAGCATGTCTGAAATCTAATAAGGAATAGGAATTAAGCCGAACAGGGAAAAACGACCATACCTTCTTAGATGACGCTTTGAGCTCTTTACTTACTCCGTCGATTACTGTTTGTCGCGCAATCTCACGACAGGACATCTTGTTGTGAATGAAAAGCGGTAGCGCCAGAGGAGGGACAGCTGCTCCGAAAACTCTCAAATAGGAGAATTCTTCCTCTACGTACCAGTCTGCGATATGGCTCAGATTCGCAGCATTGCTATATGATATGCGGGGTGGCGAAAGACCAAAAAGGGTGATGTGCAGGGGCACCATCACCCAGTTGAAAATCTCATAAATAAACTCATTTGCATTATTTTCCCACATCTTGTCATGGTACTCATGCACAATTTTTTACTGGGATGGACTCCAAGCCCAATTCATCAAAGGAAAAGGCATCATGGAGCATATCGCGTCCATGATATACCCGGACATGAAGAATCCGGAGGGTCTCCCGGCTGCTTTTTTGTTCTGGTAATCTGTAATTCTGTCTAAAAGAATGTCGGAGAGCATCTTCACCCAATTGAATGAGCAACCTTCTGCTACCCAAAAAATGAGAGGTACCCACTGGATGTAAAAATGTGCGGTATCTTCCCATCCGAAAAGCCGACAAGTCATCATCGCCGCATACATATACTGTGGCTCCAATGAAGAAATTGAATACACACCCTTGTCATTCACTCTGGATGTTGCGGAACGCAAAACCCAATCTTTAATCAAACTAGGCATGGTTTTATCAAATTCCTCACACTCCTTCTTTTTGAATTCCTCCAGGAATTCTTTGCCATATGTATAATCGGAAGTTGTTGGGAGCTTATACATAGATTGAATATGCTCTGGTCTGAAAGTTTCGACCATGGTCTGTCGGTCATTTATGATAGTTCTGGCAGTCAGGTCGACGTGATCCAATGCCCATCGAATCATGTCGTAGTATGGGAGCAACCGAGGTCTGGTTGCTACTAGGTGCATTCCCGACTGAACAATTGTCTTGTACTTAGTATTCAGGTCATCCTTTACAATATCATTGTCATCATCCTCCGATTCAGAATAGTTTACCAACTCGGATTGCAGGATGTCTGAAATAAACGACCAGGTGGGTATCGAGCCGCTTGTCCGTGGTGAGGTGTCTAAGACGTTGTCTGGACCCTGCACTGTAACCTCGACATTTGCTTTCACTGCTCTCCTTGGGGCCATGGCTGTCGCTTTCTTTTTCGCTCTTCTGTAATAAACCCGTGTATACATGCAGAAATGAGTTCCTTCAGAGCAAGGTGAGCTCTGTACGCTTATGAGAAATGTTTAAAAAGAATGAAACTCTTGTATATATTTGAAAAACTCTGTACCTTTTAAAATAAGTCTGTCAAATCGCAAATAAAACCAAATTTAATGTATAAATCCGATCTTATTTATTCGTAGATTTACACTACTTTTCCATTAATGTCATCAATGTTCGGCGGCTTGACAGGCAATCGAGTTATGGAGTGTAAGTAAATTCCTCGTGAAGTGTGCCAACCTCGATACGCGGGGTGTATCTCACTTAATTTTAAGATTTCAAATTTAACAACGTTAACCATTTTCTCGCCTTTCGCTATATCGTGGATTTTCTTTTCAGATTTTGACTCTTCAACTCGCGAGGTTGCGAGTGCCGATCTTTCCTTAATTAATAATAACCGTGATTTGGCGCATTCTTAATTATATAACTAACCTAATCGTCATATCGCGACTCGGGAATTCGAAGACAAACTTTTGGAAGAATGATATGCCGAGTCGCGATATCGCGATGTGGCGATAATTAAGGCTTGAATTAAGAGAGGGAATCTTAGATTAGGCGATTAATTAATCTCGCTATAATTATGTCGCAACTTCGCAAATCGGAGTTTTGGACACCTTAACTTTATGAAGGAAAATGCCGAGCGGCGATGTGCCGATAACCAAATTTAACCGTGGTTAGTTTTTTATCCTAGGTTCCTGACCAAGGTTATCAAAAAAGTTATCATGCTCTCGGCTCTCGGGGTTGTAAAAAAAAAAATTTAGGGTCGAAGACTGCCGAGGAACGAAACCCCGACGACATGTAAACATGGTTAAATGTTTTACCCTAGTTAATGCCTTGGGCAAAAATTGAAATCGAGTTCGCAGTTTCGCGACTCGGGATTTGTGAATTCAAAAAATAAAGTGTCCGACTTGCGAGACCCCAAAATAAAACCAAAAGAACAAACATACTTGCGAAAAATGGACCCTTTTTGAAAGTGACAAAGCATTGTTGTTTAGGCAACAAGATTTCCAGATTTTTTAAGATTTTAGAAGGAGAAGAAAAGCAACTTTAGATCTGAAGTATCAAAAATTGAAAATTGCGTGGGGTGAAAAAACAAGGGCGGCTCCAACAGGGTTCATACTGCGGATGGAAGAATGGACACACCCCCAACACAATTAGACTCACAGGTTAATAGCTCCAGAGATCTGTGATGGATGCCCCCGGTTCACGGTTAGACAGTGGATGGAGAATGACAAGTGAACCCCCTAACAGTGTTGGCTTTCCTAGCTAGAACTGCATCCACCCAGGTCGACACCTGTCTTCCTATAGCCTCATGCACTCCACTTAGAATACGTTCCTTTTCCAGGAACTTAGGACAACACTTGGTCAATTGACCACCTTAGCCTTTTAGGAAATAATAATAAATTATTATCCCCTTTAGAGGTAAGCCCCCTAGCTTATCCCATAGGCCTAAACACTTAGCCTCCTCCCTTACCCAACCTTTTGGAAGCTTAGTCCCCCATCACTCTTTCTTTGTGGTCGGTATATATGCAACGATGTTTATATTTTATTAATGAATTTTCATAATTACATATACAAAACAGGCTCCTGGCGTTAGCATCCTAGGCTCTCTGGCCTAATCATCACATAATCTTCCTAGATTATTATAACACTCAGCTCACCATCCTACAAAACATGTTTAAAATTCATAAATACAATTGGGGCACGTCCTTGGGGTATTACACATTATGCAATCCTGTTTCTAGTGGAGACATTACATTTTGGGGAAGGAGATAGTCATCCACACTAATCACAAGCCATGACAATTCATACAGACCTAAAGAAAATTGCAGAATGATTGCCATCAAAAGTGGTCCACATACTTACAACATTTCCACCTCAACATCAAGTATAAAACATGAATTACCAACCAAGTTGTGGATTTCCTCAGCCGACCTCCAGTCGCGACACTCACCACAGTGCTAGACTCTTGCGGCCATGAGACCTCTGGATGGCCCCACCTCTATGAGATATATCTTGACTTCTCCCCCACCTACCAAATGTTGGGAGAAAACTTAGTATTCACTAATTTCCATCTGCAGGGCGGGTTGTTGTGTCTTCTGGGCCATGTATGTGTTGCATCAAGCAAGCACGTGAAGTTGACTTGGGAAGCTCACTACAGTCGGGTGGCAGGACACTTTGGCGTCAAAAAGACAGTAGAAATGCTGCAGAAACATTTCTATTGGCCGAAACTTTGACAAGATGTAGGTAAGTATATCAGGTCCTACATCGCTTGCACTATTTCCAAACTGACCACTAAGAAATAGGGCATGTATAGCCCTCTTCCTACTCCTGACAAGCCGTGGGAATCCATCTCAATATACTACATGTTGGGCCTCCCGTCCACCAAGAGGGGCAATGACTATGTTTTTGTTGTTGTTGATCGCTTTTCCAAGATGACAATTATGGCCGCCTGCAAGAAGAACATCACCACAAATTCCACTACCAGGCTCTTCTTTGAACATGTATGGGTACACTTTGGGATCCCACAAACCATTGTCTCATATCGGGAAAGTCAGTTACTCAACACATTCTGGTCGAGCCTATGGTCACTGTTGGATACCAAGCTCACCAAATCCACTGCCTTCCACCCCCAGACAGATGGCCAAACAGAGGTCGTCAATCATATGATCGTACATATCCTGCGCATGTACAATTCCAAGCACCCCCACACATGGGATGAGAGTATTCCCTATGTCCAGCATAGCTACAATCGAGCCCTACATAACTCAAATGGCTACAACCCATTTCACGTGGGGTTGGGATTCCAACCATTGGGCCCCATGGATGTTGCACTACCCCTGGCGAACATCTCGGCCGACTCATCCCCTGTTCCACCAGAAGATGACAAAGAACCTGGTTCATTGAGTAGATTCATCACATCTGCCAACAGGTTCAAGATATTTTATAGAAGTCCAATGCCAAGTACAAGCATCACCATGATCAACACTGGGTACCACATAAGTTTCAGGTGGGCAACAAAGTTTGGTTGCACTTGCAGAAAGAACTCCTTACAGGGCCCGATCAAAAGCTTCACCCACTCCGGTATGGGCCATACACCATCACCGAGGATGTGGGTGACAATTGTTTTGCGCTCAACATTCCCCCTTTCCTTGGCCTACACCCAGTCTTCAACGTGGCTCTCCCTTGACCATATTTCCCACCATTATTGGACACCTCAGAGATAGCAGAGCAATTGAAACCAACCGAGCTCAACCTTGACTGCATGCAACATGCATCTAGTGATAAAATTGTGGACACACGGATCAAGGGCACCCGACATCAAAGGATCCAACTTTATCAAGTTGTCAAAGAAGGGTAGCTCTTGCACCAAGGCAAGTGGCTCACCTGGGGCCAAATTTAGCAGAAATTTCCTCATCTGATGGGGGAACTCAATGCAATGGATACCATTTCTTAATAATGGGGGAGAATTGATCCATATGGATGTTGGTGGCCTCCCACCTATTCCAACTGGTTCATTTTGGCATTTTTCGAGTTTGGCAGTTTTGCTTTTCCTAGTTTTTGGGTCCCTGACTTGCGAGGCCATTTTCAGGCCCTAAACAACGTTTTTAGGGCTCACCATAGTCAGAAATTCCCTTTGATAGATTGAAAAAAAAAATTGTATTACTCAGATAGACCTTTCAAATGGGCTATCATGCGCCTAAAATGAAGATCGTATTTAAAAGTTACGACCCCGAGAAGTTGATGTACTATTTTACCCAAACGGGGCCCACGTGACTTTTGGTGCTTCATCTCCTAGGGTTAGGTTTTTTTATGTCTAGGGTTTTTGACATTCCTATTTATTGTAAAAAGGCCTTCAGAGCCTCATTGTAATCATATTATTGCGAATGAGCGGAGCCGTCACATCTCTTCTCAGAGATAAGCTGCCACCATTCCAACAAGCTTGTTTTCCGTTGCATTTTACAGTTTCAGCTTATTTTCTTATTAAATAGAAAACCTTTTTTACTATATCTCTGTTATTTTGTGTTAAGCATCTTTTAATAATCTGTATTCATTTTTTTTTGCTCATAAAATCCAGATCACCATAACATAGAGGGATTTGTCTTATGGTGGGTATGTAACAAGAGATCATACCATAGAGGAATTGGAGGCATATCATGTTACATAAAGAAGAATTGTTTTCCTCATATTAGGTTTCACAAGAAACACCCTTTCAATTAGTACATGTGGATGGAGATTTCACATATTAGTGCTGAGAATATTTATATAGAAATATGTTATTTTGTGCCTATTAATTTTACCTTTTATAAGAAAAATATCTAGATAAAAATTGTCCTTATAATGACTTAGAAAAAAATATTCATAGGCTAAGAAATGAAGGCAATATCCTCTTTCTAGGACACTTTAATGCCAGAACTAGAGCTAACCAAGCTATTATATCTAGCAATGAATCCAATCCTAGTCCTTTATGGCTAGATGAGGACCTTGTTTTAGCTAGAAGATACAAAATAAACTTCGAAGACTTGATTGAAGAGGTTGAAATCCATTCATATGACTTGTGTTCATGGGCTTAGCCGTAGTATTATACATTATGTGATATCTAATATCCCCATCCAAAACCAATAGTAAATTTTGGCATACTAAACTACCATGAGATTGACTCAAATAATAAACCTAATCCCAATAGAAGAGAATTCTAATAATCAAAAGTTTATCTTTAATGAAAATAATGTTGATTTTTTTCTAAGGGATTTAAATAATGAATTAAATCTCTTATCAATTAAGGACAATATTGCATACCTCTATCATAATTTTATGATAACCCTCTTGACTTTCATTAACCAGTTCTCTATCAAGGTGTTGGGTAAAAAGGAAAATACAATGGCCAACCATTAGTATGATAAAGAGTGTACTATTGCTAGAAAATCCATTAGGGATTCTTCTAACAAGTCCCTAAATTTAACAAGATAAATTGATACAAATCCCTAATCAAAAGGAAATAAAAGGTACTATATCAATAGAAAACAAAAGAAACTTTTACATATCTCTAAGCTAGATCCTAAGAAATTATGGAGCCAAATTCTAACTCTTAAAGATAAAGAAAATGATATGATTCCTTTGAAGTACTAGAATTCCTACCATTAAAATCTTTACAAGTCCCCTAATGTCATGGACAATGTTCAAACCCTTTTTATAGAGGGAAAAGTTTTTTCTTTAGGAAACATAGAGTTTGGGTTTAAGTAGCTTGCAAAAGGGAAAGATACGGAGATCAAAGGCTACCAAGAAAAAATCCTGAAAATTGGAGGGCCTATCCTCATCCCTTACATTCACAAGATCTTCAATTTAGTAGTAAAGCAAGGTTTCCTTAAACCCTCGAATCAAAGATTCATTGTTCCTATTTTTATAAGTGGGGATAAAATAAATCCCTCTAATTGATGATGATGATGATGATTAACGTCCACTAAGACTGAATTGGTCTATCAGAACTTAAGAGCATAAGTGATTACTTGCAATTCTTTAGAATTTTGTTTATGTGCTCGAAAATCATTAAGAGAAGATTTCCAAGATCACCATACTTTTGTTGAGTTAAGAGGTTAGGAAGGTTGGTAGTGTGACAAATATTTTGAAAATGAGATCTAATATGGGTATAAGCTGGACAGTCTAAGAGAAAGTGGTTTTCATCTTCAACCTTCATAGTGTCACAAAGGTGACACTCTCTTTCATCCCATGGCGTTTTAGAAATTGAACAATGCCCAATTTCACTCTGGAGCTCGTGAGAGTTTGTTCTTATCTTAGCAATGCTTTTTTTTTTCTTTACACTTGGAAAAACAGATAGATAATTTTGATCTTCTAGATTAGGGTTGATTACATTCTTATAAATCCTTAATTTTGTTTTTTCCTCTAACTCCTTATCACACCACATTTTCTCCTTAAATTTTGATTTGACGTTTTTTTTAATCGTATCTTTATTCCGCAAAATGGTGTCTTCCATGTTTCCCCAATAGTTTAGCCAAGACCATGCATATTTATGCCATCCTCGCTTGAGTCGATGGTGGTTATGACTCGATTTTGAAGCAATTTTAGGAAGCCTCTTGTCTTCCATGTTGTTTAAATTGTTCTTATAAATTAGGTATCTAGTCATAACCATGCTCTCAATGGGGGAGAGGCTTGTTTCTAAGAGGAGGATGGGATAGGGTGTATTTCCTTTAATTTTGAGATTATAGGTTATAAAATTCTTTTGTATTTTCTCTATCTTTCTCCAGGATTCATGAGAGATACTACAACCCCAGAATTCACATCCATAAAGAATAACAGGTGTAAAAAGAGTCTCAAAGAGGAGTTTCTTATTATCCCATCTCCAAATATCAGTTGATTTACAATTTTTTTCAAGCCCATAATAATCTTTCCATCCCCCAATAATCCTTTTCTCAATGTTATAATTCCAATTGAGTTTGTGGTGCATATCACTTCCAAGATATTTGTATGAAGTCACTGCCTCCAAGTTGTTGTTTTCATATATGAAAGTATCATAAGGGATCTTATTGGATTTAATAATCATGAGCTTAGTCTTATCAGTATTAACAGTCATAGCCATATTGGAGAAAAAATACTTGAGGATTCTTAGTTGGTTTCCAAGATCATGGGGACTCCTTTCCATAATGATATCATCGGCATAAAGAAGAAGATTGATGACTATACTAGTGAGAGTAGGGACGACACAACCTTCTTTTTCCAAGCAATCTTCTAACTTGTCAATGTATATGCCAAAAAGGGTAGGGGACAAGGGACAACCTTGTTTGACTCTGATATTGTGGTTAATCTCTTTTGACCAGCCCTTAGTGTTTTTAAACTTAGAAATAGTATTTTCAAACATCCTTATTGCAAAAACCCTCAACTCAAGAGGCACTTTTATCTCTTCCAACCTATTCCAAAGGTTTTTCCTAGGAACCATGTCAAAAGTTTTTCTAAAGTCAACAAAACAACAAAAAAGATTGGTTTTAGTATTGCAGAACTCCTCTACAATGATCCTAAAGGTAACAAGATGGTCCACAGTTGAATGATATCTTATAATCCCATCTCGACCTTTATCTCTTTACCATTACTTTCTATCCAAAGGATAATATTCTTTTCCAAAATAATTCCATAAATCTTGGATAAAATCGGGCTAACCATAATGGTCCTATAATTAGAGGGAATCTTTCTATCCCCATTTTTAAAAATAGGAACAATGAGGCTTTGCATCCAGGGTTTAGGGAAGCCTTGCTTGATTGCTAAATTGAAGAGCTTGTGTATGTGAGGGATAAGGATTGGCCCTCCGATTTTAAAAAATTCATCTTGGTATCCTTCAATGTCCTTATCTTTCTCATTTGTAAGCCGCTTAACCCCAAACTCTATGTCATCTAAAGAAAAAACTTCTTCCTTTGTAGGGACAATAGGAATGGTGTCCATGGCATTAGGGAACTCGTAAATACTTTTAAGGTAGGAATTCCAGTCCCTTAAGGGAATCCTATTATTTTCTTTAGTATTGCGGTTTAGAATTTGGCTCCAGAACTTCTTAGGATCTAGCTTATATAGTTGTGAAAGTTACTCTTGCCTTTTATTGATATAGTACCTTTTATTCCTTTTAATTAGGGATTTGTACGTGTTAATATTATCGAGTTTTAAGGACTCATAAGAAGCATCCCTAATGGTTTTCCTTTCAATTTTACATTCTTTATCATATCAAGGGTTGGTTGTTCTATTATTATTTTTATAGGACACCTCGAAAGAGAACTCGTTAATAGAAGTGGAAAGGGTAATTGTAAAATTATGATAGATTTATTCAATGTTGTCCTTATAAGTTAGGAGTTTTAATTTACTATTTAAATCCTTTAAGAAAATGTCAACTTTACTTTTGTCAAAGCGCACATTCCTTTGCTTATCAAAATTCTCTTCAATGGTGCTCCTATGCATGGAAAAGTTTAGAGTTAGGGTTAAAGGTTTATGATCAGAATCATGCCCGTGGTCATTTAAAAGGTCAAAAGTTGCTATTTGGTTGGAAACGAGGATATCAAATATCACATAATCTACAACACTACTACCTATCCCATGAATACAAGTCATCTGGTTGGAGTTTGGCCACTTCATTACTCAATTGCAAATTATTAGGTCTTGAGAGATGTAGAGCTTGACCAACTCAGTACCAAACAAATTCTCAATTAGGTCTTCGGAGCTTATTTTTTAGCTATTAGATAAAACAAGGTCCTCATCTAGACATAAATGATTATGGTTGGAATCAATACTTAAAAGAGTAGCTTGTTTAGTTGCAGTCCTAGCATTAAATTCTCCTAGCAGGAGGATATTACCTTCATTTTTCAAAATATAAATATCTTGTTCTAAATTATTATAGGGACAATTGTTATCTAGATTGTTTTTCTTATAAAAAGTAGAATTAATAGGTTAAAACTAGAAAACTTCTATATATATCTTCTTAGCATTGGGGTATGAAATTTCTATCCAAATGTACTGATTGAGAGGGTCAATCTTATGAAGTTGAATGTGAGGAGAAACACTCTTTCTAATATAAAAATCTATGCCTCCTATACCTCTACGGTGGGATTTTTTGTTCCATGCGACCACAAGAAAAATCCTTCTATATTAGGGACCTTAGACTCCTCATGCTCCCAAGTTTCAACTAGACAGATAATATCAATATCAATTGAATGTCGATGTTTCAGATCCATATCAGGATCCATCATCAAAACAATAAGCCTGGGTTTACCATCAAGATTGCGAAGATCCTTAGCAAGAAAGAGATCAAGTCCTCCTTCAAACCACATGAAACCATCAAACAAAATATGAGATATGTTAAAGACAAACCTGACTGTCACAAAGGAAAAGGAATTTACAAAATAGAATGCTCCTGCGGAGAATGCTACATCAGTGAAATTGGTCGTTCCTTCCAGATTAGGATCAAAGAACATGGAGCTGACATAAAGAATGAACGCATTCACACCTCTTCCATAGAAGAACACTCCCTTAAAACAAAACACCATGTTCGCCTAGAAGACACCAAAATTATGGACAAAGAAGAAAACCTCTTTAAATGACGGATTAGAGAATCAATTGAAATCCGTAAGCACCCAAGTAACCTAAATAGAGACAATGGCATAGAATTAAGTGAAAACCAGTTCCCCTTGATTCATAAAAACAAGAGAAAAAAAAGATAAGTAACTCTACCTAAATAACAAAAATTTTATTAATTAATTAATAACACCAACAAACTAAGATTAACAAACTCTAAACCTAACAACACTAATCAAAACCTAATACAACTACATCTATTAAAATAACTTAATATTCACTCATAACATATAGAACCACTAAACAATTCTCCTTTCTTCATTTTAAAGAATATTAAACTTCCTTATAAACACCATTAAAATATTTTAGGGTTTTCTTAATAAAACAAAACTAATAAAAAAAATAAACACTTAAAATCTACCTTTACCTATTAAATACTAACAACATCATAATAACCTCTTCTTTCTAATTAATACAAAAAACTTTATTTTCTAAAAACAACACCTTCAATAACACTTTAATAATGGTTAATTTATTAATCAATAAACCTCAACTTTCTTATAAACACCATTAAAATAATTAGATTAGGGTTTTCTAAATAAAACAAAACTAATAATTAAAAAAATTTAACACTTAAAATCTACATTTAACCTATTAAATCACTATCAAACTTACTAAAAAACACATTCTAATTAGTGATTAAAAAAACAAAAATATTTAAAATAAAATTAAAATATCTTAATAAAGAATTTTAAATAAATTTTTTAAGGTAATATTTTAGAAAACCCTAAATTTAACTAAACTAAATAAATCTAATCTAAAATATTCACTAAAATACTCTAGTCGACACAAAATTTTCCCACAAAACTTAGATATTTATAACCATCTCTTCTCACAATTAAACCCAGGATTATTGTCTTGATGATGGATCTTGATATGGATTTGAAACGTCGACATTCAATTGATAGTACTGTGGTTTTTCCAAATTTTCCTGAAAACACTCCTCACCACATAAAACTCAGCAATCATAATATCAATATCACTCAAGATGCAACTTATCATAGGACCGTTGTGTCATGGAAAGCCATGACAATTCCAAAAAAGGATCCCGAGTGTCCCAAATTCCTATTTATTATTATCCTTATGGTTTCTATCCCTAACAATAAATTTTCGATTTCTAATTATTTCCCATTTTCCTTCTTTCCTGGCTTCTTTTACCTTTTGAACTTCCTTCCTTGATTTAGCTTGGTCTTCGAGAATGAGGTCTTCATTTATAAATATTCCTAACCCTTTTAAGCTTAGAGATTTACTAAGTATGTTATATTTATGGTCATTACAACTTACTTTGACACATATCAACCTATCTTTGTGATCAATTATTTTTCCTAGCCTCTTTGCTTCTATGAGGTAAGTTGTATCAATTTGTGATTTATTATTTAATTCTTCTTTTA
>ML784017.1:176290-199145 GCA_009831015.1 Picea engelmannii
TTTATCATTTAAATTATGATTTCTTCTTTTAGGTCACTTTGACTTCTTTGACCTTGGGGGCTTCAAGCCTTCATGTGGGGGTCCTTCATCTTCGTAAGGCCATAACTGTCAAACCATGACGAGTTATGTGACATTCCACATACCACCAGAAATGACATGACAAGCACTATCTATCTAGGATAGTTTCACCAACAATTTCCTTGATCTTCATCTTGTTATTTCACATACAATCATGGGTCCTCCAACCATTCTTCTAAGATAACTCAATCTTCAAAGCGTCTTCCCGTGAGGGATTTCACCATAAGGGGACCACTTTGGAGTTCATTCGTTTGTGCACCTTATCAATCATGATAAGACAATAATGAGCGCATGGGTCCTCAAACCATTCTTCTAGGATAACTCAATATGCAAAGCGTCTTCCCGTGAGGGCTTTCACCATAAGGGGACCACTTTGGAGTTCATCCATTTGTGCACCTTATCAATCATGATAAGAAAATAATGAGTCATCTATACATTTTTCCAATAGTGCATCATATACCAATGAAACCACATCGATCCATATTCATCATGTATCAATGACAACTCATTGATCCATATTCATCTATGCATTCTCATCAAGGACAATACATATTATATTACATCAATCATCAATGAATCAATCCTTTGACATCAATCAATCACTTGACATCAAGCAATCAAACCATTGGCATCAATGACAACATGATCCAACAACACTCAACATGTTTCCGACCAGAGGAGGTTCCATCGACTGGTGTCTTGAATTCCATTTTGTGGCTCCATGGATCGACTGGAAGAAGAATGCATGTAATGGATTCCATAACACTAGTTATAACATTGTGGTTGTGCATTCTAGGTTAATCCTTTGATTGCAATTTTTTAAAAACAAGTTGATCTCTCTTTTTTTGTAGTCGACTTGCCCATTTTGGTCGATCCATTCTTTTTTTCTTCTTCGAACCACCATTTGCAAGTTTGGAAATGGTTTGAATTAATTCTTTCCCTCTATCGAATATGGGTATGCTTTGATGAAGGTGAAATCTTGAAGATGGTTGTGTCAGATTCAGTAAGGTCATATCGATAAGCCCCTTGGCATATGATTGATTGAGACTATCAAAATAAACTTTGTTATTGATAATTTTAACTAAAATATATGCAACTTGGTGTGAGTCGACTGGTGGTATTAGAATTACTTTGTCGATATCTAGTTGATTTCTTAACACACTCATTGTGGAACTTAAGAGAATTATGTTCTTGTATTCTTCCATTGTTTATAAATATTGTTGATAGCCAATATTTACTTAACTATATTATTTCTTCAGACTACTCCTCTTTGAGTTCATTTGTTGACTTATTGTGCTAAGAACAATTTATTGATATGGGTAAAACACTGTAGGAAATCCTTGAGAAGAGGGATGTTGATACGCTTCATAGCATGGTCACTACTTTGCAATATATTATTGCTTTGTTTTATATAGAGAGTGAGGGACTAAAGAATCAATTGAATATTGAATTTGTCATGTTCCAAATTTATATGGATAAGAAATCCAGGAAGGTTTCTCTTGGAGAGAACCATGGAAACGTTTTTCCATAATTTTTCAAATAAATTTGAGGATAAGGCTGATATTGTCAATGATATAGAGAAGGAATTGAAAGCTATTTCTAAAATATAAAATGATGAATTGAAGACAAACATTTTCATATTGGAAGAATCCAATACCCAATTAGCAAATGAAGTTGCTCACTTATAGGGATTTTTTGATCAACCTCATGAATATGTTGCTCCTCTTCAAGCACAAAAGAACATTTTGTTTGATGAATATCAGGATTTGAAAGAATATTATGATGCCTTGTTGTTGCAGCTGACTAAGGAGGATGAGACTATTCAGGGCTTTCGGGACTGCTACAAACCCTTGAGTTAAAATTAAATCGACTACATAATTATGAGAAGAAGATTGATGATGTTGAGATATCGAGCTAACCTATTACTTCTTCAACCCTTGATGCTCTTTCTTATAGCCTAGTTGTTTGTAAGAAATCTATTGTTGATGTATGCACACCTTCACATATTACAATGGCTACTAATCATGCTATTTATCCTAGTTTTTAGAAACACACTACAAGTATTGGTGTCTCAACTACTGAGCAAGATGGGATATACTAGAGGAGGACTTGGGAAAAATGGACAAGGTATTGTTGTTCCTATTATCATTGAGATGAATTCACCTATAATAAGTATTGGATATGATGTTTTTGTTGCCCCACTATCAACACCCGAGCTTCCTGCAACCAGGGAAGTTTGATTTATTACATGTGCAGTTCAAACTAGTTTGCTAGAAGAGAAACCTATTATTGATTGTGTTGTAAATATTGATGAGTTGGATGTTCCTAAGGTTCCAAACTTTCAAAATGTTGTTACAAATGACATTGTTGTTGATATGTTGGATTGTTCTACTCCTATAAGTGAATTAGAACTTAAGTAGACATCATGCTTTCCACATACCATGAGAGAATTTCTTCTTTTAAGGCTATGAACTTTATGCAAGCACTCATGCTAGAGTTAATTCATTTCCCTCGTTGCTTATTCATTTTAATTCCAAGGAAATGATAAGGTGTATTGCACTTAAAATTTCTCTTGAAGGAAATGAAAACAAGTAACCACTACATACTATGTTTTTTCATCCTCTAATTCATTTTAATTCCAAGGCAATGATAAGGTGTATTGCACTTAACATTTCTCTTGAAGGAAATGAAAACAAGTAGCCACTACATACTATGTTTTTCATCCTCTATGGAAAATTTAAGAAAACTCACATGATTAAGGCTTCTTCCACATACATTATACAAACTTGGATATTCCTCTATGATGGAGACTAAGATATCCATATTAAATGTGATATTCCACTATCAATACAAGAGTTAGGTTTTTAAAAAATAGATTAAATAATATTTCATTCAATGAAGCTCCTTTTTTTATTGTTAATGTTTTAAAGTAGTGATTGAAAATAGTCATAACTACCACAATATGGCTCAAAAGTATATCACATGGTGTGTTGAGTTGAAGTTGTTGAAGTGCTCTTTCACCTAGTCTTGGTATAGATTTAATCTAAGTAGTGTGTTAAAAGTTGTCTTTTCTTCAATACTTGAAAGAGAGTCATAGTCGTAATATAAAAAAAAATCCTAAAATAATTGATTTTAAATCAACCATATCTTCAATTTTCATAGTCGGATTTGAGCAATTTTTTTTAATTGCATATTTTTAAGACAAAACCATATCTACAATTTGTTTCTCCAAATTAAGCATAAAAAAATTAAGAATTATTGATTTGAGTGTCATGTTCCAATTTGTTCACCTGGAAATCTACGAAAAAAAAGAAGAAGAAAAGATGATTCTTCTGCTTGGCATAAGAAAAAACTTTGATTATGATGATCCTTAACACATAAAATGATCACAAGCCATATATTCTACAAAATATATAAATGATTCATAAATGGTGGGCCTTTGGCTTTTTGTCAAAATTTTATTTACTAATATTGAAATTTATAAATAAAATTTGGTTAAATTTTTTTTTTTTATTAATATTCAATTAAAATTAATTGAAATTTAACAGTATATTAATTGTAATTTAAAACATATTAATATAAAATATTGATTTTCTTACAAATACTATTTAGATAAACACAATTATAGTTCTTGATAATAACTAGGAGCTAGTCTTTTTGAACCTAAGACCAGTGTAGATTCATCTTAAATCCAAATCTATCAAACATCCAAAGGAATCAAAAATTTTGAGATGTAAATTTTGTTATAATTTAATTCCATGTCATGTATTAATTTCTTCATATTAAATGATCTATGTGGTTTACTTTTATAAATGTTGTCACATACATGTACGTATGTAGTTATTTAATAAACGACAAAAGACCCAAAAGCATATGGCAAGAGTAAAAGTCTTTTCCCTTAGAGTTGTTTGAGTTATTTTAGATAGTATGATTGATGATGAGTCAACCCACATTCTAGCATAACAACCAATGATGATGATTGGGCTGGTCTCTCGAAGGAGGCGACGATGGAACCGGGTGGAGATATTTTTAATTTTCAAATTATCTAGGTGAGAACTTAACCAGAGAAGCCATGACTACATATGGAGAATGCCTTAGGCATAGTTAAGGTTTGGAAGAATTTAGGTTTTTTATCCTCTAATATACTTTATCCTAATGACTATATATAGTTTGGAGATTTTTCGTTTATGGAGTTTTGTTTAGCAGTCTCCTGGTTTTTTTAGAGCTTATTATTATTTTGGAGTTGTCATCGTAGACAACAATCTTTCTGTCTTTTCCTTCGGGATCTTAGTTTCCTCTGCAGTTTTTTAGTTGAGGTTTGTTGTAGTACACTACAGGTGGAGTTATATACTTGTTACTTGTCAGCCTTTCACTTATTGGCTCGATTCCTTGGGATGTGGTGCATTAACAACCCTTGATTAGCACATCTTTTCTAAGTGGTTTCCAAGTGGCTTCCAGATGGTGCATCAAAGGATGACATCTATTAATGTGGAGATTAATGCTTTAATGAGTGAGCTAGTGGAATATTTATGGCAGTAAGGTGTAGTAATTAGCCCTTCATCCATGATGGTGCTTTCGGGTTCTAAGACTTTAGGCAAATGTTATCTTCGTGTGCAAACTGAAACACAGGGCAACAATATTACTACTAAATTTGGTCTAGCACCCTCCTTTGACACCTTCATACCTGCACTATTGGAGGACTCTCTTGGGGGATAAAACTAGGTATCGGAGAACAATTCACTTAAAGTTTCAAGAGGGAATAAAGATATGATTTATCGACTAAAGAATCCTGGTAGTTCGGTTGTCCAGAAAGGTAGAAGATAGTGGGTAGCCTCTAAATCAGTTAAGAGAATGGTATTAGGCTCAGACATTGGACTAGAGGATAATTGTAGGTTGGTTCTATGTGGGTTAGTGGAGATATTTGCGTACAACTGTTTGTGTGAGGAGAAACTTATTGTCTGGTTGGAGAGGGTATGGCGTCCGACTATAGGATATATTCCAGAGATTTACTATTTATAAAAGGGTTGGTTGGGTTTCTTGTGTAAATATCTGGAATATGTTGCTACATTGTTGGACACGAACTGGGTGAATGGAGCTATTAGTTTAAGGATAAAGATATGGAGGGTTGCCTTCAACTCAGAAATTGAATATTTTTCTTTAAGACATATATGGGTATTGTTACCAGGCATGCCTCTGAATTTTGTGGAATGAAGGAGCATTGTTGGCCATTGGAGACACCCTTGGTAAGTTTATTATGACTGATAGAGAAAATCTTGTGGTGACTTCGAGAAAGGTAGGAAGGGTCTTGGTAGAAATGGATGTGCATCAGGTTTTGCTAGCGACACTCGAGATAGAGTGGAGAGGTAGACGCATTCTTCAAAAACTTGATTATCTAGGTATTCCGTTCAGGTGCAGCTTCTATAGAAGCACCACACATATCCGACGTGATTATAAAGGTTCTGGGGTCAGTGATGAATCACAAGAAGGTTTGGATATAAATTAAAGTCAACTTGATGTTTCTATGGAAACAAGTTTTTATGGATATGAATATACTCACGAGGATAGGATCGATTCCATCATTTTGGAGAATTCATCTTTTGTCTTAGGTAAGATTCAAACTCACTGCCCGTATTTTTATAATACATTGTCTATGTGGGAAAGAGATGTTATAAATTCCTTTGGTTGGCTTAAGAGTGTTATCGCATTTTATGGCTCGCCACCTTTTTTAGAGATAAGGGTTTCAGATGATCCTAGTTGTTCTCTAGGAGGTCTAGATCCTTTAATTAATCCTTAGAATGTTAACCAAGATTTGGAGACTGTGAATTTAACTGACAGACATGTATTTTCTGATGATAAGACTTTTGTCCTTAGCCCACCTCTACTACCTTCCAATACTTCTATAGCCACTAGTAGTATGGAGATTAGTCAACCTTTGATGGATTTTCCTTCAACTCTTCCTCGCTATAGAGAACCGGAAGATGAGGAGTCATCTCTTTCCACAATATTTGATTCACTAATACTGTTTATCCAAGGTAATGATACATCTGTAGAATTACCAGTCTTTCATGGTAAATCGAAAACGGATCTCATGGCTAGAATAGGAGAGGCAAGTGGCTCGAAAGCTACTATAGCAGAGGACGGAAAAGAATTTGATTGGTCCAAGGGGTTGGGAATTAAGTTCTCACCGATTAAAACCCGAAGTAGAAAAAAGAAAGGATTTGTTGAGAAGTCACAAGATCCTGTGCCACTTACTTCCACCGAAGGTGGGGCCCTTAGATATTTCAAGGCCCTTTCTAGGTCTAAATAATTTTATTACTCTCTCTTAATTTAAGGGGAATGAGAGGCATCCTGAAATTAGCCTTCGTTCGAAGTGTTCTGGACAAATTTAGACCAAATATCGTTTTCTTACAGGAGACTCTAGTACACTCTGATAAAGATAGATCTTTCTTTCACACTCTTAGACCAAAGTGGTATTGCATTGCAATGAATTATGTTGGTACTTCAGGTGGTTTATTGGTTTCGTGGGATCCAAATGTTTTTGAGCTGGTCCTTTTTCTTATGTGTGGTGGGATGTTATTGACAGGCACTGATTTGGAAAGAAAGAGATAGATTTCACTTCTTAATGTCTACGGGCCCTATGTGGATCATAAACAATTTTTGGAAAGGATAGAATTGTCAGGTCTACTGACCCTTAAAAACTTAATACTTGCTAGGGACCTGAATTTGAATCTTTCATCAGGCAAAATTTGGGGAGGTGCATCTTGATTGGGAACATTGGCCAGTTGTTTCATTAATTACTTTCATAGAAACAAGCTCATTGACATTGTCCCTGGAAAATTGGTTCCCACCTGACGAAATGGTCGAGTGGGAGCAAATTACATTGCAAAAATACTTGATCGATCCCTCCTATCAGAAGCCTTACTGGCATTTGTGGGGGTTTACAGAGCTTGGGTCAAGTTCCCATACATCTTCGATCACATTCCGATCTTTCTTCAATTAGATTTGCCTCCACTTTTTAAAGCCTTCCCATTCAAATTTAATCCTCTGTGGAGTAAAGATCAAGGTTTCATTACGATGGTGCAGAAACTATGGAGAGATCCTTTATATTTGTAGGAGACTGGTAAGCAAAGACGCCTAGTTTGGAAATTAAAAGATATAAAAGCTTTTACAAGAGTATGGGAAAAGAAATAAAGACTCGGGAAAAATTATAGGCTCTGTGGATTGGAAAAGGAGATATCCTATAGAATACAAAATTTGGTGGAAGGAATTTTCAATAATTTTTTGGATCAGCCTTTAAAGGTGTTGGAACAAGAAAGAAATAAAATTCTGCATGAAACAAAGGAACAATGGCGCTAGCGTAGTCATGTTATTTGGTTACTCAGTGGAGACCAAAACACAATTTTTTTTCATAATTTTGCAAGTTACAGGAGGAACAGTAAATCTTACCTCTTGACTGCCAGGGAGTGCCAACGCTCCCTACCCCTCTTTGGGGGAGCGCTGGGATTTTTTGAAGGATTTTTTTGCAGCGCTCCCCTACCCACTGTCAGGGAGTGAAAATGCTCTGTACCCTCCTTTGGTGGAGCACTACAATGCTCTATGCACCCTTTTGGGGGAGCGCTGGCATGTTTGAGAAAATTTTGGAGGATCACTATCTTGCTAAGTGTTATACCATGATTAGATAGATTTGCTTATGCTTTGTGATTCTCTAGATGTATATGAATAGTATATCTGATGTGTATGAGAATGCTTAGTGATGATCTACAGGATCTAATATGTTTTGTTGTTGCTAAGCACTGAAATATCTTATATCTGATGTGTATGAGAATGCTTAGTGTTGATCTACAAGATCTAATATGTTTTGTTGTTGCTAAGCACTGAAATATCTTACATCTGGGCAAGTACTGTGATGTTTTGTCTTATCTGTGAAGTACAATAAGGGTGAATAGTGATGAATGAATGATGTTAAGTTCTCTGTAAAGGATATAATCATAGATCTGTGTCCCATCTAAGGTTGCAGACACCTGAGTCTTGCAACCACCCCTGCCTCTACCTCAGGTGAGACTTCATCTGCTTCACAGGTGTTGTCAAAAGGGCTGGTAGTTAGGGCTTTGTTGGTGCACTCTTGAGCGTTGAACCCTAGGTCTACCCCTGTGCCAACAAATGGTTCTGTTGTCGGGACCTGAAACTGTGATTGTTGGGAACTGAGGAAGAAGAAACTGTGTGCAAAAGAAAGCTATGTGCGTAGATTTGTTTCCCTAGTGCGCAGATTTTTACTCGACACATGAAGCTTTGTGCTAGGAATAAGGTCAGATATGAAGAAAGGAAGATCAGATCCGAAAAAAATAAGAGAGATATGAACACTCTGTGATTTAAGAAAAGTAAAAGTGGAAATTTCTGAAAGAAAGAAGTCAGATCTGCAGAAAAGAGGTAAGATTTGTAAGCTTTGTGCTCTAATAAAGGTAAGAATAGTCAAAAGTTTTTAGATCTGAAAGATTTGCGCTCTGTAGAAGTAAGATAAGTGAAATTTTTTGTTTCTAAAGCATGGATCTAGGTATGTTTGATAGATTCTGTCCAACTAGCTTAAAACCTAGGGCATTAATAGATGAAAGAAAGTTTGATATGCATAGATTTGATAAGTATAATGATAGATATGTCATACCTATGCATAGAAAGAATGTTTGGACTAACAAGTGGATGCAGGATCCTAGAAAAAGTTTTTTTCAGGCTATCTACCATGATCTTGGTGCGCAATATAGAAGAAGTTGGGGAACATTTAAACGAAAGAGAGGGTTAACCCTCTATTACAGTTGCAGAAGACCGAGACATCTTTCTAAGGAATGCCTTGGTGGAAGACCCAGTTGTCTCTGTTGCAAATATTTGGACCATGAAGTGTTGGATTTCCCTAAAATGATTGCTAAGCTTGAAAGAATGAATCTGAATGAAGAAAACCCTAAGGCAGATCCAGAAATAGTAGAAACTCAGAAGGATTCAGAAAAGATATTGCTACAGATGAAAGACACCTTGAATGAGCACCGGCATGTTAGGCTATCAGAGATCTTCAAAGAAAAGGATCAAGTTGAAGCAAGAATAGGGGACTTTGACATTGACTGTATTCTTGATGAAGAAACACAAGTGAACATTATGCCAGAAAGAACTTGGGAAGCTATAGGGAAGCCTGCCTTGATCCCTTCCCTAGGAGGAACAAGTTTATTCAGAGGAAAGATAGTAAACCTATGTGGAAGGCTTGCCCGGATACCTATGACTGTCAATGGAACTTTGATAGAGGAATACTTTGAGATTATTAAGTTTATTGAAGACAGCACCCCGTTTACCATGCTCATAGGAAAACCTTGGATTGATAGAGAACAAGCCAGACAAAAACAGGAAGAAGAAGTTTTGGAACAAAAGAAGCAAGAGTTAAAAGACTTTATGACCAGAAGGATCGCACACTTGATTGAAGAACATAAGAGAAGATCATAGATAGTTAATACTAGAAACTCCGATGTCGAGGCTAAGAGAACACTAGAGGACCTATAGAAGATTGAGTTACCTATTTTTGATACAGAAGAAGCATTATCCAGGAACCCTAAGAAAGAATTTCAACAACGCGAAGTAACTAAGATAATAGAAGATAAGCATCAGAATGGTAAAAGCATTACTGAGACGAAGCTCAATGAGAAGAAGGATAGAAAGTTAAGAAAGAAAAGGGCTAATATTGTAAGGTCACAAGAGGTTCTAGAGGATACTTTGCAGAAAGAAAAATTGCAGAATTGGAACTTAGCTGAGATATCAGAACAACGACATAGAGTACTTCGCCATGACAAAGATATATATCCGTTGTGGCCAATATATCCATTCGACTTCCGCTCTGAATGGGAAGAAAAGAAATAAAGGTTCATCATCCAACCATTGAAAAGCTCCATAACGGGTCAAACAAGAGTTAATGAAAGATCATACCCATTGCAAGCAGACTGTTGTTAAGTTTCCCTACTTAGTCCATCGCGCCACACACCGAGAATACTTTTTTCTAAGTGAGAATTTGAGCATGAAACCTGAGATTAACTCACCCTAAGATCATTTCCTTGTTCCCATACTATTCACTGTAGTCTCTGAATTCCTTTCGCACCCAAGGTAGCTGACCCAAGCTTATATGTCGGACGAGCTCAGCACTGTTGAGAAATTTTTTGAAGAAGTTCTAATTGACTTAATGACTGAGAGAGTCATGTCCGAGTGAGGAGTGTCTATGGGTGTACAGGCATCGTCCTCGGGATAATTTCCAGCTTCCCCTCCACTGCTCGAGCAGGACCATCCCGACTGCCTTCAGAAAGACGATCTAAGCTCGGAAACGACTTTTCCACTGTGAAGATGATCCCAAGTATCTTGCCTAAGTATATCCCACCACTAAGAGGCATAGTGAATCGAGACACTGTACCTAGAGACTTCGATTATGCCATGGTCACTGCATACCTCTAGAAAGGAGTGCGCGCAGTTCGTGCTGACCAGGATAAGCTCGTTGCATTGAAATTTCGTGATTTTAACCTTGGAGATTGCAAGGTTTACAGTATGCTATCCCCACACAAGTACTTAATTATCACAAAAGGGAGGAACCTGAAGATTGTCCCTCAGCAATGGACCCATAACCTCGCACAGTCAACCCTCTTCAATGTAATGAAGATTCCGCATTTCGGGAGGCATCAGGAAGTGAATGCATGCGCCAAATTGTTGTTGTCTTCCTATCACAGAGGATACTTATGGTTGGACCGCCGCATCATTGTGGATCCGATTTTTATCAATCGGATCACAGGGATAAGCATGTAGGAACCTGACCCACTCGAGTTTTACCCTGGAAAGACCGCAAATCGCGCTCTCACCCAGTGAATAAAAGACACATATGGTTATCTAGAGAAGGCCACGCAAGGTTACAAGGTAGCCTCCATTGAGAATGTAGAAGTGTGCCTCGATTTCCATCTGATCGCAAGGAAGTTAGTCTGCAAAAACAAACCTACACAGGTGACTGGATTTGTAGTTGACCTTGTAGGGAAGTGCGCGGAGGGACTACAAATGAACTGGGAAAAGTACCTTGTAAATCAGCTAGAGCTTGAGTGCAGACAAGTGGAAGACCAAGGGTATGACTTCCACTTTAGTTGGTTTCTCATACTCGTCGCTTTCATCGCTTGGGAGCTACCAGAAGGTGCCACTTTTCCGGAGATCGAACCCTTCGAAACATTGGCCATGAAGTTTTGTATGTTGTGGTACTCCAACAACATGAACATGCAGTGGCAGTCCAATGCCATCGTCCACGCTTATTACAATCAATTGAAGAATGAAATCCAGTCTACACTGCACCTCACACCAAACACACTTCATAGGTTTATACATTTGATCAAATTCAACGCAGAACGCCACTTCACATATATCACAACATGTGATGATGAGCACAAACAACAACTCCAGTTGTACTATAAGTTGACAGAAGAAGACTTGGAGTAGATTACCAAGGAATGGTCGGTGAACCTCCTTGTTGTAGCAGACCCCACATAGATGTCTGACGTGGATAGCCCTGAAGCTATGTCGGATACACCTGGACCACGCAAGACTAAGAAGGATGTGAAAATTCAATATGTCCATAGCACATCCACGAATACCACTTTGATCTCACCTGCGAAGGGAGGTGACGGTGAAGAACTAGGTGGCACAGAAGTTGAGCAAAACAAAGGCGAGGTTACTCCGCCTGGAGAGGAGGATCCTTCCAAGAAAAGGAATATTACCCCATCGAAGCCCTCGTCCCAAAAGAAAGCTAAGGCCACTCGGACTACGTTCAAGACTACCCTTACACAGGATGACTTCGACTTCTTGGTCGTTGCACTGAATGATGCTTCACTAGAGATCACAGATAGGAAAGAAGAAAAGCAGGAGGAGATATTCAAGCGACTCAAGGGTGAATTTCAAGAAGTGCAACAGGCACTCCAGTCTAGCAGAGCAGTTTCTATGGCTCCCTTGACAATTGAAACAATAGGAATAGGTGATGAGCCCACCCAATTACGCCAGATCGTCGAGAAAGTCAAAGCTTGCCTTCGACAAGCTCAAGAAGACACAGCGCAAGCCACCCAGGCTTTGTCACAAGTACAGAGCACACATATAGTACAACAAAGGAAGGCATAATAGGAACATATTACCTTAAAAGAGAAGTGGGAGGAGGAAAAAGCACAGTTACAACAGAGTAAGGACCAATTGCTAGAAGAGCAACTTGAAGTATAGGAAAGAGTTCACAGAGCACTTCACTCTGTCACGGTCATTGAAGTGAAAATTGAAGAACATGTACCACAACAGGTGGCACAACTTGAATAAGTAATCCAACAACTTCAGCAGGGAATCACAGATCTGGAACTTTGTATCGTGCCCGAGACTCCACAAGAAGTAAGACATTTGAGGGAAGCAACTACCCGTAGGGCAGTTGGTCGATTAAAAACCTTGGCTTTGGAATGTAAGAAAATGAGTGCTAGAAGCACCTAGACCTATGAGAACCTCACAGAGAATCCAAAATTGTAGACATTAGAATCACAGCTCCAAGAAGCAAAGCAACATGCAAATATGCTACAGGCGCAACTGAAGGCCTTGACCCCAGACGAGAGAATGAAGTGATTTACATAACAACGCATTGCCCAATAATAGGTACACATGTTGCAAAGTAAAGTGATGGAAGTCTCTCAACGAATTCAACCACTCCAAGAGAAAGCATGCCAAATGTTCACTGAAGTTGAGAGCCAGGAAACCGAGCTTGAACATGTTGTCATCACTGTAGAACAACACATGAAAGAACCAGTAAATGACTCAGTGATCGAGGAGTTCACTGAGCAAGAGGTTGTCTCACTATAGTAGGTCGAAGTAGCTCGAGCCAAAACGAGATATTTGAAGTGGATTTGATCAGACCAGGGTGACTCGGGATGAGTCACAGGTGAGTGTTGGGGGCCTATTGGCCCTTGACCAAGTTTTGTGGAACACTTGGTCATAATTGACCCTTTTTGGACATCGAGACCCTGCCAAAGGTGGAGCCCCAGGCGAAGCAGAGATCACGGGATCTCGACCCACTTTTGGGGCCCTTTTAGGGTTTTGGGTTAATGTAATGGGAAATGGATTCCGGCCCATCAATTTACCCATGTTTAGTCCAATGTTGCAAATTATAAATAAGTAGCTAGGCAATGTAAGAGGAGGCGATGGATTAGTGCTAGTAATTATATCTGTGTGATCGAATGTAAATTCTCTGTGCATGATTGTAAGAGGCTTGCAGAGCTGATTGCAAGTGTTGTAAGTGTTGAGTGCACGGATTGTAAGAATGATTTGTGTTAGATCTACTCGGGGAAGGAGGATCTGGAAAGGTGTGCATAGATCTCCTATTCTATGCGGAGTACAAGTTGAGCTCTGTACTGTAATCAGATTGACCAAAGCTAATAAAGAAGAAGAATACTTTGTGGATGTAGCCCTAGGGTGGGGGTGAACCACGTAAACCTGTGTGTCATTCTTTGTGATGTTGCTTCCTTGTGTTTTCACTATCTTTCTAAGTGCTATGCCATGATTAAATAGATTTGATTATGCTTTGTGATTCTCTAGATGTATATGAATAGTATATCTGATGTGTATGAGAATGCTAAGTGTTGATCTACAGGATCTAATATGTTTTGTTGTTGCTAAGCACTAAAATATCTTATATTTGGGCAAGTACTGCGATGTTCTGTCTTATCTGCGAAGTACAATAAGGGTGATAGTGATGAATGAATGATGTTAAGTTCTTTGTAAAGGATATAATCATAGATTTGTGTCCCAGCTAAGGTTGCAGACACCTGAGTCTTGCAACCACCCCTGCCTCTACCTCAGGTGAGACTTCATCTGCTTTGCAAGTGTTTCTGAAAGGGCTGGTAGTTAGGGCTTTGATTGTGCTCTCTTGAGCGTTGAACCCTAGGTTTTCCCCTGTGACAACAATCTCTAAGGTGGTTGGGTCTCTTCAAGCTTATATAAGGATGCCTTCTCATGGTTAAAAGAACATGGAGTTAAGAGGCATCAAACTTATAATCTCATAAGGGAAATTTATCAGTGAAAGTTACAGTCATTCTCATCGTGGAAATTTTGAGCAAGGGTCTGGACAAAGAGAGCTCGGAGAAGCTACTGCATCTACATCATGGTTGTAAACACTTTGCTTTGTTTTCATTAATATATATATGTGCTTGGCCTGTTTCTTTCAAGGTTGTGTTTATTCTACATGAACTTGTATCTATTAGATAGATCTGGTTTCAATCTAATCTTAGTAGAATAGGAAGCTTGTTCTGTCTTTGTTTTGTTTGCAAGACTTATCGAGGAGCTTGGGGATCAAAGTTCAACTCAGACTGTGAAAGGATGAACTTTGTTAAAAAGATACACCTTTCTTCCTCTTCTCTATACATTAGTTTAGCTAGATTTAAAAGGATGTCAGTGTCCAACGTTAGCACCCTTTCTGTCTTGGTCTTAGGAGTCTAGAGCCCAAGACGGAATCCACTTGTTCATAGGGGGATTTCTCTGTAACAAAAGTGGATCTATGTGATAATATATGTGTCAATATTCAAGAGAAACTCCGTCACAATCTGGGTAAAGTACATATCAGAGTGATTACTCAACCCAGGCTATTCTTACCGATCTTGATGTAGTACGAATCTAACCATGTGAATATATTTCCTAATGTCGAACATGGCATAAACCACTTGATTACCGGTCAATGAGGTAAACCTTTAACAAGTGCGATGGAAATCACTATTGATATCAATGATTCCCAAGGTACCCTAGTACATTCCAGCGAATGTGAATAGATGACCTGAAGTCGAACATCTATGGAATCATCCAATCAGGGGTCAATGATGTAAACCCACTATCGGAAGCAAGGAGGCCTTCCATTGAGGCATGCATGTATCAAGGTACTAACTAGTTTCTAAGTCTAGTTCCCAGATAATTTGTTGAATTCTACAGGAACATACTTGTCGCAGGAGGGCCTTGATGTATCCCCCATCAATGACACAAAATTGACACATAGATGTAAATTGGTGGATCAAAAGAACATGGACTGACACAGGTATTGAAACAAGAAATTTGTGATGGTTGAATCTCGAGGCAGATACTTCCCTTGAACACTGAGGCATGACAATAGAAACATGGCATGGACCAAAACATTATGGTGAAATGGATACTGTGATTTTCGTTAGGTGACCCAAAGGAGTAAGAAAATTCAGCAGATTGGTACAATGCAGAGGTTCAACAGATTTAAAATGTATGCAAAGACAAAGTGTCGTGTTCAAGGGCGACCATAAGAGTTACTGGTAATTTTCTCAAAAACTTCTTGGCTTGCTTCCTTCAATTTTTTCCCCCATCCAAATAGATGAGTACCTCTTTTTGATTTAACGAGCTCGAGGAGGGTAACACATGTTTGATATAACTCACCTTCAGTAAGTCCCTCTTCCTTTATTTAACGAACTGGAAGAAGTAAGGGTTCGGTCCCATATGGGCCCTTCAATGTATGATTGTTTAACGAGTCTAGAGAAGTTAAACTCGGTGATTTTTCATATTTAGAGAGTCTAAAAAGAACTTAAAGATGACTCCAGTGTTGTCCTTTTTCGTAATTTTAGTCTCGCGAGGTCGAAAAAGAGATAAACTACCACTCGAAAGACTCCCTTTCAAAACTTTTAACGAGTGTGAAAGGAAGCAAGATCACTCGACAATATTTTCATGTTTATAGAGTTTGAAAAGAGATTAAAGGAGACTCCAGGGGGTTCCTTTTTCGTATAACCTTGCGAGCCTGAAATATATATAAAAGGTTGCTCGGTTACATTCTCATGTTTTTATGAGTGCGAGAAATAACAAAGACTAAGCTCAATACTCTTCCCCTATCTTGAAAGCTAGTGGCTTAACTCCAAAATGATCATCAAAGGCTGGATACATGCCCCCCCAAGTTCAATTCATTCACTGACTTTGAGGTTGTCACCAATTTCTGTACTAGATGGAGAAAACGGATAAGGGTGGATGAAATGAAGGTTCAAAAATGAGACCTAATGAAAGACTCGACTCGACATCTGCGAGATCTAATGAAATACTCGACCTAATGGGAGAGGTGACTGTTTCATTTTTTAACGATCTTGACACAGGAAAATAACTATGCTCAAGGCTCTGGGTTCAATCCCCAGATTTTTGTTTTATTTTTTAATGAGCTTGTTATAGAGAGGAAAATTATTCTCGTAGCCTCTGTTTCATTTTTTAATGATCTTGCCACGGAGAAGAGAAACTATTATCGTAGCTTCTATTTCATTTTTTAATGAGCTTGTCACAAGAAAAGAACTATGCTCAAGGATCGGGGTTCAATCCCCAGATTTCTGTTTCATTTTTTAACGATCTTGTTACAGAGAGGAAAAAATATTCTCATAGCTTATGTTTCATTTTTTAACAATCTTTCCAAAGAGGAGTGAAAATATGCTCATAGCCTCTTCTTGATCATGGCTTCCAAAAGGATAATGCTCTAGAAGGACACCATGTTAAGGGACAAAACTCGACCATGGATTCCAAGAGATCTTCACTGGATGGAAGAATGCTATGGAAGGAACACATGTCGAGGGTACCATCAGGGGTAAGGAGATATGTTATAGAACTAATCGGTAGGTGCATACACTAACTGATCTCCCTAAATCCACCTAGATCTAGAACAAAACACACCAGAACATGACGCTTTCCTTAAGTTTTAAATATTGAATTTACTAACTAAAGAGGGATGGGTGACATACTGTTTAAATGTCGCTTCCTCTAGCTATCGCCATCCTAGCTCCATTCCAACACTCATACAATGATGATCCTGCAAAATAACGCAACCAACCAAAGTGATAGCAATAACATAAACTCAATATAAACCTATGTATGTGATCAAGGAATCATACAATAAAACACAACAAGATTTATAGGAAAGAATCATATTACTATATCATATTAAATGTGAAAGAGAGATTACAACCATGGCCTTGATGTCGTAAGGTCCCTTCCAACTGTCCTTTGTTCCCCACACACTTTCACTCCAAGAATTCTGAAAGCACAGATCTGATAGTATTCACAATCTATCTTGACAAAGCAAATCTCAAAGCCACTCCAACCAAGATAATAATTCCAAGCCAACAAAAGCTAACTTTCTCCATGAGTGCTCCTCTCCTTTTATAAGTTAAGAGGATAAGGTGAGGAGGTTAGGATGATCACACTAAATCATGAAAGCGAGTAAGATCCAAACCATTCGGATGCCACCTCACCATGGAAGTTTCTCCTTCTAGAAGATTCGAGAAAACGCTTGTTTTTCCCACGTGTAAGAATTCTTGCACCCTGCCTATAGAGCAGCCTGCGAACAGTTCACACCCTAAGTGTGGGAATCCTACAAGAATCAATCATTCTCGTACCCTAATACACAGGAAGCCTGCGAACTTCCTTTTTTATAGGGTTTTTCCAAAGGAAAATGCAACTTCTTTTCTCAGGAAAAGTTCTTCTCCCTTCTCTCTTCAGGAACTCAAGCCACTGACCCCTCTGAAGGAAATAGATAGGTTTACATCATTAACAGTCATAGGGATGATGAAAATAATGTGTAACAGAGAGCCCCCCAAAGTATGAAGTTAGAACAGAGTGATAGCTGAAATACTTTGTCAAGTGTGTGTAGGGAACAAGGAACAGTCGGTCGGAAACCTGCCAACAAACAAGGAAATATAGTACAATAATATACCATCACTGAGGAAGGCATTCCCATACTCATAATATAAATGACTCAAAGCATAAATGCCAACATGCGAAGATCCATGTCAAGTAAGATAGGTCATGGCCACCAAACATGCACTGTGGATCCATACCATTGTGACTCAAATCTGAACATAGCCACCAAAAATACACTGTGGATCTATGTGTTAAAGATTCAAATTTGAACATAGCCACCAGACATGCAATGTGGATCTATGCAACAGTACAAACTGAACATACTCCAATGCAACCTGAATTTGTGAGAAAAGATTCAGGGTCTTCATCTCCACCACTCTATAGTACGAATCTAACCATGTGATTACATGTGTTGAAGTCGAACATGGTAGAAACCACTTGATTACCGGTCATTGATGAAAATAATTAACAAGTGCGAGGGAAATCACCATTAATGTCAATGACTCCCAAGGTACATTAGTACAATCCAACAAATGTGAATAAATGAGATGAAGTCGAACACTCGGCGGAATCTCCCGATCAGGGGTCAATAATGAAAACCCACTGTCGAAAGCGAGGAAACCTGCCATTGAGGCATGCAAGTTCCAAGGTACCAATTAGTTTCTAAGTTTGATTCCTAGATAATGAGTTGAATTCGACAGGAAAAGACTCGTCACATGAGGGCCTTAATGTATCCCACATCAATGACATGAAACAAGTAACAAGATTTGATGTAGATCGGAGCAACAAGTGATTTAGGATTGACTCAAGGATGGTCGATGCAATAGAAGGATTAAATACTGTAGAAATGGCCAATGTAATAGAAGGCTTTCCGGGTTGAATTTCTCTTTGAACATATTGACGACACGACAACTGTCTTGGAAACACTAACTCAACAATAGGGATCACAGACCAATTTGTAATCTTATAAGGGAGTATGATCAGGAGACAAGTGGATTTTCCAACCTAGACACAAAGCAAGTGAAAGGGTGTCATGTTCAAAAGTGACTCTTCCACAGAATACAGGTTTAGACATATTTCTTTCCCAATTTTCCCCCCACAATTTCTGGCGAGTACCTCTTTATTTTTATGCAATCTTGAGGAGGATAACATATGCTTGTAATGTAATCTCATCCTTCGGACGAGTCCCTTGGAGTATGTTTAACGAACCCTAGGAAGGAGTGGTTCAGTCCCATATGGGCCTTTCAATGTTTTTTTTATGAGTCCAAAGAAAGAAAACTCAGGGGTTTTTCATGTTTATAGAGTCTAAAAAACACTTAAAGAGAACTCTCTCAGTTCCTTTTTTGTAAAGTAGTATGATGAGACCAAAAAAGAGATAAACTATCACTCAACATACTTTTTCTTCAAATACTTTAACGAGCGTGAAAAGAACAAGATCGCTCGACAATCTTTTCATGTTTAGAGAGTCTAAAAAGAGCTTAAAGGGAACTCCGGGGGGGTCCTTTTTCGTATAACCTTTACGAGTCCAAAAAAGTGATAAAAGTATACTCAGTTACATCCTCACTTATTTACGAGCATGAGAAAGAACAAATACTAAGCTCGATAACTTATTCTCATGTATTTACGAGCATGAGAAAGAACAAAGACTAAGCCTGGGATTGTTTTCATTTTTACACAAGCTTCAAAACAAAACAAAACTATGCTTGGGATAGATTTTATTTTTACACAAGCTTAAAAACTAAACAAAAACTATGCTTGGACATGGTTTCATTTTTACGCAAGCTTGAACCAGAGGAAACTATGATTGAGGTAAGTGGTTTCATTTTTACACAAGCTTGAACCCTAGAAAACTATGCTTGCAACTTCCCAACGCATAACACATGGATGGTTGGTACTTAGCCCCCAGCTTAAGAAACTAACAGTTCTACTTCAGCATGAAGTCCAGAGGCTGGAAGTATTGCCCCCCAAGCTTTGTTTCATCCAACGACAAAGGCAGAGGAAATGAAGCTTCAAATACTAGACGAAGGACTTGACTCAAACAAAGAGGGGGAAAACTATTTCATTTTTTAATGAGCTTGACATAGAAACAAGAACTATGCTCGTAACCTCTGTTTCATTTTTTAACGAGGTTGCCACAAAGACAAAAAAAATATCCTCGTAAGTGGTTTCATTTTTTAACGAGCTTGAAATCAAAAAACCATGCTCAAAGACCTCTATTTCATTTTTTAACGAGGTTTCCTCAGAGACGCAAAAACTATCCTCGGAAGTGGTTTTCTCATTGATCATGAATTCCAAGAGGACAATGCTCTGGAATGGCACCATGTCAAGGGACAAACTCGGTCATGGCTTCCAAGAGGTCTTCACTGGAAGGAATAAACACACTCTAGAAGGACACCATGTCGAGGGTCGCGACAGGAGTAAAGAGATCAGGCTCTAACAACCCTATCGAAGATATTACCATGTCAACTACTGGATCTAAGTCATCAGAAGTTGAAGCCATGGGTGAAAACGCCACATAATTGACCTATGGTAGGGAAAATACCATATGCATATAAGAACCATTTAGGGAGGCAATCCAGTCGGGGTCAATGAATGAAAGTTGATCAATAGTCACAACTCGTCCATCGTGAGGGAAAGATATCACACAAAAAAGAGTATACACAATAGCTTTCATGGCATAGACATAATCTCGCCCAAGGAGTAAAGAAAAATCCAAGGGGTCTTGGACTACCATGACATCAATGAAGACAATTTTCCCTCCCAAAGTTACAGGAAGTTGAGGAAGGGTCCCTAAAGGTTGACTAGTTCTCCTGTTAAAAGCTAACAGATTCTACGTAACCGACGCAAGTGGAGGACAACCCAAATCTTTCCAAGCAAAAGAGGACAAAATACTAACGGATGCACCTTCATCTATCAGTGTCTGAGGAATGTCTCGACCACAAACTTGTACTGTAATCTGGAAAGGAATGTGAGAGGGAAGACGAGGTCCAGTTAGCACACCCCAATCAAAATGGATGGTCTCATTACTTGGAGGGGGTCCTACGGGAGGAGGAATAGCCCCCGACATGGTAGATTATGTATCAACGAGAAAAACATGGGCAGTATTGGGTTTACTCTCTATCAAGAGAGTAGGATTGACCGATGGAGAGATCAGATCGACCACTTGGGTTTCATTCTTCAGGGAGAGAATGGGGTCGACAGGTGGAAACATATCGACCGCTTGGGTTTCACTCTCTGAGGGGAGAGTGGGATTGACCGAGGATGGTATCAGATCAACCACTTTGTCAACTGGTTCAACTAAGGACATGACCAGATTACATGTGAAAGAGAGACTAAATGTGAAAGAGATATTACAACCTGAGTGATCATTCCATCAACTACAGGTGGGTTGAGAGAAATCTTATGATAAGAAGCTGGAAGTTGAGGCTGTGAAATAGTCATGTCTTCCAGCAATTTCAAGGCTTCATCCATATGAGGAAAAAGGTGAGTGAGATGAATCCCTTTGCATAACATGCACGGGAACTTGACTCTACTTTTCTTCTTCCCAACCGTATCATGATTGGTTGATGGGGGGTCATCCGCAGGTTGTTCAGAGGCTAACGAAATGGGTTGGCAAGGGTGTGTAGACCATGCTTCTATAACCTTGGATAGACCAGGACAATCCTTAAGAAGATGGCTACCCTTACAAAGCCTGTAAGGGTACTTGGGCTTATGGGTTGTTTGGGTGATCTTGACATCATCAACACTCCCAACACGATTAATAGTAATTGGTTGTTTTCCAACATGTTTGACAATGGGAGAAAGTTTTGACCCTCATTTATCTTTCTTCTTCGTAATCTTTCTTTTCTTCTTCTTCTTATTCATCAGGTGACTAGCTTCAGAACTTTCACACGACGAAGAAGATGAAACGGAAGGCGACATTGCAAGCGAAGAAGGCGAAGAAGACCTTACTGGTGAAGAAGGTGAAGGATCAACATGAGGTTGATGCTCTTGGGGGGAAGTGCTTGTGACTGAAGCACTAACTGCATTCTGGACTACCTGAGTGGAAAACAACCATACTGGTAATCCAATAGTGAGACCTGGAAGGCTCAAAGTAGCAATGTGAGGAGGACCAATGTTTCCATAAGAAGGAAAAACAAAAGGTTCCCCTGGAGAAGAGGTTCCTTCATTGGTCATTTCGGGAACTGATGCCATGAAAAAAAAAAAATTCCAATCTAGAGTCCACTAGGGAAAACAAACAGCACACGCTAAAAACCTAGGAAGCAAGCAAACAAACAAAACCTCCTCACAATGAACGCACTAGTTGGTGATGAAATCCAACGTCGCAGGAACAATGTAAGAAGGGGCTGAGATAGAGCAGGTGGAAAAGTTACATTGACGACCTGCTTAACGAACTTACACCCTGGTACAAGCTCCCACACATAATTGTGGGTATACCCTCCAAGGAGCCCGAGTGAGTTTGGCCAACGTCGATTCCAGGTACCGTGAAGACTTGCCTCTCCACACTCACCTTGTGTAGATACCCTAAAGAGATAGGCCACTAAGGTTACCAAAAACAACAATGATGCCCGGGGAAACAGTTGACAGTCTGATCCACACGCAAGGGCAGGGTATCTAGCCTGAAATCAACTTGAAAGGCTTCCACTCATCATTGTGGGTATACCTTCAAGTGACCCCCATAATACGTGCAATCTCTACACCAAGACCAACAAAGCAGGGTGAGTAACTCTGCCAATCTCAATGCGACCTCGTGATTGACCCTTGTGTTAGAAGGGCTTCCCCAGACAAAATGTAATAAGTGGATTTAACCGCTCCCTAACTCAAGATTCTATGTTTGTTTGCAACTTTGGAAAGTTATCTTTCACACCTATTCCAAAGTCCTACAACTAATCTAATGTAGGTTTGCTACCAGAAAAGATAAAAATGTCTAATCAATTTTTATAAGTGCTTTATTTTATGGCTATTGTTACTCAAAAGGAAAATGGCGTGGACAATATGGTGTTTTGACCGACTCGAAAATTATGCAAAGATATGAAGATGCAATCTTTTCATTTCGATGAAAGCTATGCTACGAGAAGGAGAAAACATT
>ML784017.1:216798-237295 GCA_009831015.1 Picea engelmannii
TAGATAGATTCGAAAGAAATTCAGTGTCCATGATAAGCACTTTTTTGTCTAGGGTTAAGGTCAAGCCTTAGAGGTCGATCTACTTGTCCGCAGGCAGATTTTCCTACAACAATGATGACATGAATCGTGGATTGAGAGTTCACATGCATCCACAAAATCCTGGAATCATTTACCGATTCAAACTGTTTCATAACCCAATTGTTGTGTACTCACGCATGACTCATTTTAAATCACCCAACTCTCAATGATTTTTATATTATACCTATTTGATTTTGCTGAATTTAGGCGCTAGTATTCACTCAAAGGAACGGAATACACTAACAAATTGCAGGTGGAAAATTTGAAACCCGAGGGCGCTAGTTATAGAATTTTGTTTTGATGGCGCCAAAGAGGAGCGGATAGGTAGTCCAAATTGGAACAGGGGAGTACCTCATAGTTGGATTCGACTCGAATGGCACACTACTCTGATCACAGGAACAAGGCATTATACCTGATGAGATGTAGGTGGCAATACGGTTGAACATATTAGGCCTTTACCCTGGTACCCAACAAAGCTTGCTTGGCACTTGAATTTCTCTCACATGCAACTAAGGAAAAACCAAATGCTTGAAAGGATTCATGAATTCTTAAAGCAATAAAATGAGATTGGGAACATAACCCAACAAAAGGCTGTGAGCATGGTACCGCCCCTTTTCTTGGATGTACAGTCACACCACTATATTCTTGATATATGTGCAGCAACTGGGTCAAAAAAATTTCAACTTCTAGAGATGATTCACAAATCAGCTAAGATTGTGTTTCTACCCAAGGGAATGGTCATAGCAAATGATGTTGATGTTTAACGGTGTAATCTTCTCATTCTTTAGATGAAGAGGATGTGCAGTGCTAACTTGCTGATAACCAATCATGAAGCACAAAACTTTCCAAGTTGTCGTTGCAAAAATAATGGCATGCTGACACAAACAACAAATGAGACAAATGATAAAAGTAGTGGAAGACTTGAGATGAATGAAGACACCCACGCAAAAAGTATAACATAGTTTCTTTTTGATCGCATATTATGTGATGTACCTTGCAGTGGGGATGGAACAATTCCTAAGGCACCTAATATCTGGAAAAAATGGAATGTTGGACTTGGCAATAAGGTACATCGCCTTCAAGTTCAAATTGCCATGAGAGGTGTTGCATCGCTTAAAGTTGGAGGGAAACTAGTTTAATTTACTTGCTCAATGAATTCATTTGAAGATGAAGCTATTTTTGGCGAGGTACTTAGGCAAAGTGGGGGATCAATAGAGCTTCTAGATGTGTCTGTTGAGTTTCCTGAGTTGAAAGGTCGCCTCGTCTTCAAGAGTTGGAAGGTTCGTGATAAAGGCTAGTGGCTTACATCTCACAAATAGGTTGATAAACATCGGAAGACTACAATAGTGCCTAGTATGTTTCCTTGTGGTAAATCCTAGAAGGATAACAATATGTCTGATGCTACAAAAGATTGCAAGAAAACAGAGATTGAAATGGAACCAAAAGTAACTAATGGTTCAGATAAAAACATGGAAGAAAAATTTGTCAACAATGATATATCTTGTGAAGGTTTAAAGGCTCGTGGCTACATAGGGAAACATAGCAACGATGGAAAAACTATTTCAGAATTGGAAGAAGTACCATTAGATGTAAAGAATCATTAAAAGAAGAACCATAAAAGCTACAAGAAATTCTCTGTTATTTTTACCTGTTTTAGTCTTTTTCTTCAAGAGGGGTTGCAAAACAGCTGGAGATGAATTTGTTGAAACAAAAAGAGGTTTTTGTTGGGAACATGCCCCTTCACAAAACCTCTCTCAAAGTTTACACATCTATCACCATTTAAGAGATTTGAATTGATCTTTGAGGGCTAAGTTTCATATAAGCTATAGGAAATACTCTGTTATTTTTTCCTGTTTTAGTCTTTATCTTCAAAATATGTTACAGAACAGATGGAGAGGAATTTGATGAAACCAAAAGATGTTTTTTTTGGAACATGTCCCTTCACAAAAAAATCTCTCATTTTTTACACAGCTATCACCATTTAAGATATTTTAATTGATCTTTGAGGGCTAATTTTCTGATAAGCTACAAGAAATACTCTGTTATTTTTTCCTGTTTTAGTCTTCTTCGAGAGAGAGGTTGTAGAATAGATGGAGATGAATTTGATGAAACCAAAAGAGGTTTTTGTTGGGAACATGCCCCTTCACAAAACCTCTCTCATGTTTTACACATATATCACCATTTAAGATATTCGAATTGATTATTGGACCCTATTTTTCAGGAATTTACCAGATTTATTTTCCTGAAAAATCTCATGGACAACAGTTGACAAGCCACCTCATCAATTCGAATTGGAGATCAGATTGGATCTTCTCCTTGATTATTTAAAACAAGAAACTAAACATAGATGAGGAGGTTTTCAGATCCATTTCTTTTGGATCTTGATTATTATGTATTGTTTCTATATAAACTCTGTAGAATGAGAGGAAGAGAGGGGGAGAAATTGGAGATCCAAGGGACCTTTTTGTGAAGCTCACTATAAAAGACATTTATGTTCAATTTGACACTTAATAGAAAAGGCATATGGATGGTTAGACCCTCTTTTTCTTCTCTATTATTTCTTTCTTCATGCTTGAATTCATTATTCAGATTGCAATGTTTTTTTATTCTTGACTGTTAATTTATACAGTGAAAATTTTATTGTAGAGATAATTTTTCAAGTTTTGATATCAAGCTTATAGTCTTGTTTCTTTATGATATTATGAGACAAGAATTCTTGTGAAGTTGAAAAATTGAAGGCTTCACCTTCCTTTTTCTTAATTGGTTTAATCCATCTTTGTGTCCACCTTTTATTCAGTCAATGGGATATACTTTGTTCTAATCTTGATTTTCATGTTATGTTGTTACCTTGAAACTAGTTTCCAACCACCTTACTCAAAAAAACAAATCATAAAACCCTCAAAACACTTTTGCAATAAATCAATGATGCCCTAGATTTCCCTTAGCAGTCGAGTGCAACTATAGGGACTAACATTTTTGGCGCCTTTGCCGGGGATGGAGACACGAAGTATTTATCCCTAGGAGAACGACAACGATCAGATCCGCTTCTTGATCGTGAATAGGAAGGGGACAGATACATGACTACAGATCTTTCACTATGGCAACTCCATTGTTTAAATATTAATAGGCGACTCCACTGGATCCAAGCAGGGAAGCCATTCTGGCTCAAAGGTTTGCTTTTTGTGATTTTTCAAATGTCATTGGTTTTCCAAACCCAATTCTTAGCAGAGATGAATCGGAAGGTATCCTTCCTACATTTAAAGGCGAAGATTGGGAGGTTCCGGCTGAGCATCTGTTATATTTTCATGAGTTTATTCATGAACGTCAGATTTTGCATGAGGATGTCAAGATCAAGTTTTTTAGATACTCATTGAAGGGAGCATCCCTTGACTGGTGCAGATCTCTTCCAGCTTCAAGTATTAACTCATTGGCAAGTTTTCATAATGCTTTCAATATATTTTGTAAAGAAGATTTTTCAGTTGAAAGTCTTTTTGAAAATTGTTGTGATTAATTTGATAAGCATATTCAGCAGAAAGAAAATGTTTCTTGTGATTGCAAGAATGAAAATCATGTTGTTGAGGAAGATTTTCCAAATCTAATTGATAATAGGAAAGATGGTTGCATAGTTGTGAATGCATTAGATTTTGTTTCTAATGCACTTGTTGTCTTAGATCTGAATGAATAAATAGTTGAAGAAGAGGTCTTTCCTCAACTCCCTCAAGTGGATTCCTATGATATGTTGTTACATGTGATTAAGGAGGAAAATCAAGAGGCTTCTCATCAAGAACAGATATATGAGGCAACATATGGTAATGTTAGATTTGATCAACAAGTTTATGAGAACATTATGCCCATTTTTCATGTACAGTCAGAACCAATATATGGAAGTATCAAGCAGCAAGTAGAGGTAACCATTTTGAGTTATCAATCTACTTCTTTCTATGATCCGGTAGCCATTTATGTGGATTTATGTTTCTCAGAAGATTTAAGCCTTGCTATTTTTGGAATTAAATCAGATGAGGGTTGTAGGTATGTGTTACAAATTAAAATTCTCTTATGATTTCTATCTGTGTTGAAAGAGATTTGGTAAATGATTTGATGTTATCATGGCTTCATTGGAAGCATGATGTCACATGATGAGCCAATTTTTATTGGTTAGAAGTAGGAATAGATAGAAAAATAAGCTCGCCATCAAGTATGAAATTCTTTCAGTCTGTTGGTTTGCAACAGAAAATTTGGTTTCAGTTTTGAAATAAAGACTCCATGCCTAATGCATATAAGGCACTATTGGCAGGGGAAGTTTGGTTTCAAATGAGGAGCAGAGTTGCAGAAGTTTGGGCCAGATTTAAATGACATTGGCTGACTCCATAACCCAATGGACTAGGCACAACACAAAAGAATGTGAATGTTTGCAGAGACAAAGTTTGCAGGTTGTGTTGCATGGATGCATAGAGGAAAAGGCACAATGGTCTTCTTGTTCTTGATGTCTCATGGGGAGAGCATCATCCCCCAGAAGGAGCCAATGTTAGTCTCTAATTTTGTCTTGGTTTAGTGAGAAAACCTTATTCTAAACCCTTCTTACCTACACTTCAATTTCTGTTTCCAGTTGATTTCATTCTTTGTTTTTAGTGTCTTATGGTTTGCATTTCAGTTTTTGAATAGTTTATTCAAGTTTGAAATTGAAAGACATGGTTTTTAAACAAGGTGTCACCTTATATGCCTGTTTGAACTTCATAAATTCAAATTTTGCTAAGTCATTAATGGCGCTACGGGAATAAGGCTATTCCCGTAGCGCCAAAATAATCATGCCTTGATACGTTCCTGCCATCCAGATTTCATTATGATGACACGAATTGTGGATTGAGAGTTCACATGCATCCACAAAATCCTGGAATCATTTACCGATTCAAACTGTTTCATAACCCGATTGTTGTGTACCAACGCATGACTCATTTTAAATCACTCAATTCTCAATGATCGTTATATTATACCTGTTTGATTTTTCTGAATTTAGGTGCTAGTATTCGCTCAAAGGAACAGAATACACTAATAGATTGTAGGTGGAAAATTTGAAACCTAAGGGCGCTAGTTACATAATTTTTTTTTGATGGCGCCAAAGAGGAGCAGATAGGTAGTCCGAATTGGAACAGGGGAGTACCTCGTAGCTGGATTCGACCCGAATGGCACACTGCTCTAATCATAGGAACAAGGAATTATACCTGATGAGATGTAGGTGGCAATGCGGTTGAACATATTAGGCCTTTACCCTGGTATCCAACAAAGCTTGCTTGGCACTTGAATTTCTCTCACATGCAACTAAGGAAAAAAAAATGCTTGAAAGGATTCATGAATTCTTAAAGCAATAAAACGAGATTGTGAACATAACTCAACAGGAGGTTGTGAGCATGGTACCACCCTTTTTCTTGGATGTACAGTCACACCACTATATTCTTGATATATGTGCAACAACTGGGTCAAAAACATTTCAACTTCTAGAGATGATTCACAAATCAGCTAAGCTTGTGTTTCTACCCAAGGCAATGGTCATAGCAAATGATGTTGATGTTTAATGGTGTAATATTCTCATTCATCAGACGAAGAGGATGTGCAGTGTGTCATAGAAAATGATGTTTATGTTTAATGGTGTAATATTCTCATTCATCAGACGAAGAGGATGTGCAGTGCTAACTTGTTGATAACCAATCATGAAGCACAAAACTTTCCAAGTTGTCGTTGCAAAAATAATGGCATACTGACACAAACAACAAATGAGACAGAGGATAAAGGTAGTGGAAGACTTGAGATGAATGAATACACCCATGCAGAAAGTATAACAGAGTTTCTTTTTGATCGCATATTATGTGATGTACCTTGCAGTGGGGATGGAACAATTCCTAAGGCACCTGATATCTAGAAAAAATGGAATGTTGGACTTGGCAATAAGGTACGTCGCCTTCAAGTTCAAATTGCCATGAGAGGTGTTACATCACTTAAAGTTGGAGGGAAACTAGTTTACTCTACTTGCTCAATGAATCAAGTTGAAGATGAAGCAGTTGTTGGCAAGGTGCTTAGGCAAAGTCGGGGATCAATAGAGCTTCTAGATGTGTCTCCTGAGTTTCCTGAGTTGAAACGTCGCCCCGGCCTCAAGAGTTGGAAGGTTCATGATAAAGGCAAGTGGCTTACATCTCACAAACAGGTTGATAAACACTGGAAGACTAAAATAGTGCCTAGTATGTTTCCTTGTGGTAAATCCTAGAAGGATAACAGTATGTCTGATGCTACACAAGATTGCAAGAAAACAAAGATTGAAATGGAACCAAAAGTAACTAATGATTCAGATAAAAGCATGGAAGAAAAATGTGTCAACAATGATATGCCTTGTGAAGGTTCAAAGGCTTGTGGCTACACAGGGAAACATAGAAATGATGGAAACACTATTTCAGAATTGGCAGAAGTACCATTAGATGTAAAGAATCATTAAAAGAAGAACCAGAAAAGCTACAGGAAATTCTCTGTTATTTTTACCTGTTTTAGTCTTTTTCTTCAAGAGGGGTTGCAGAATAAATGAAGATGAATTTGTTGAAACCAAAAGAGGTTTTTGTTGGGAATATTCCCCTTCACAAACACCTCTCTCAGTTTTTACACATATATCACCATTTAAGATACTCAAATTGATCTTTGAGGGCTAAGTTTCTGATAAGCTACAGGAAATACTCTGTTATTTTTTCCTGTTTTAGTCTTTATCTTCAAAATATGTTACAGAATATATGGAGAGGAATTTGATGAAACCAAAAGAGGTTTTTGTTGGGAACATACCCCTTCACAAAAACCCCTCTTATTTTTTACACATCTATCACCATTTAAGATATTCGAATTGATCTTTGAGGGATAATTTTCTGATAAGCTATAGGAAATACTCTGTTATTTTTTCCTGTTTTAGTCTTCTTCTTCAAGAGAGGTTTCATAACATCTGGAGATGAATTTGATGAAACAAAAAGAGGTTTTTGTTGGAAAAATTCCCCTTCACAAAAACCTCTCTCGTTTTTTAAAAAACTATCACCATTTAAGAGATTTGAATTGATTATTGGACCCTATTTTTCAAGAATTTACCAGATTTGTTTTCCTGAAAAATCTCATGGACAACAGTTGACAAGCCACCTCATCAATTCGAATTGGAGATCAGATTGGATCTTGTTCTTGATTATTTGAAACAAGAAACTAAACATATATGAGGAGGTTTTCAGATCCATTTCTTTTGGATCTTGATTATTATGTATTGTTTCTATATAAACTCTGTAGAATGAGAGGAAGAGAGGGGGAGAATTTGGAGATCCAAGGGACCTTTTTGTGAAGCTCACTGTAAAAGGCATTTATGTTCAATTTGAAACTTAATAGAAAATGCATATGGATGGTTAGACCCTCTTTTTCTTCTCTGTTATTTCTTTCTTCATGCTTGAATTCATTATTCAAATTGCAATGCTTTTTTATTCTTGACTGTTAATTTATACAGTGAAAATTTTACTATAGAGATAATTTTTCAAGTTTTGATATCAAGCTGATAGTCTTGTTTCTTTATGATATTATGAGACAAGAATTCTTGTGAAGTTGACAAATTGAAGGCTTCACCTTCATTTTTCTTAATTGGTTTAATCCATCTTTGTGTCCACCTTTTATTCAGTCAATAGGATATACTTTGTTATTATCTTGATTTTCATGTTATGTTGTTACCTTGAAACCAATTTCCAACCACCTTACTTAAAAAACCAAATCATAAAACCCTCAAAACACTTTTGCAATAAATCAATGATGCCCTAGCTTGCCCTTAGTAGTCGAGTGCAACTTTAGAGACTAACACTTCCATCGTGCGGGAAATATATCACACAGAAAAAACTGGACACAATAGCTTTCATGGCATAGACATAATCTCGCCCAAGGAGTAAATCGAAATCCAAGGGGTCCTAGACTACCATACCATCAATAAAGACAGTTTTTCCTCCCAAATTTACGGGAAACTAAGGAAGGATCCTTAAAGGGTGAGTGGTTCTTCTGTTAAAAGCGAATAGAGTCTGGGTAACCGACACAAGCTGAGGGTAACCCAAAGCTTTCCAAGCAATAGAGGACAAAATACTAACGGACGAACCTTCATCTATCAATGTCTGAGGAACGTCCCGACCACAAACCTGTATTGTAATCTTGAAAGGAATGTGAGAGGGAAGACAAGGTGCAGTTATCACACCCCAATCAAAAAGGATGGCCTCATTACTTGGAGGGGGTTTCACAGGAGAAGGAGGAATGCCCCCCAACACGGTAGATTCTGTGTCAATGAGAAAAACATGGGTGGTATCGGGTTTACTCTCTAGAGGGAGAGTAGGATTGATTGATAACGACTTCAAATCGACCACTTGGGTTTCATTCTCTAAGGGGAGAATGGGGTTGACAAGTGGAAATGGATCAACCGCATGGGTTGCACTCTCTAACGTGAGAGTGGGATCGACCGAAGATGGGATCAGATCAACCACTTTGTCAAATGGTTCAACTAAGGACGTGACTATATTGACGACATGATCAACCAGACTGACCAATGAAGGGACCGGAGAAACCACTTTGGCACTCATAAGAAGAAGAGTGGGATTGACCACGTTATCACTCTTCAGATGAAGGGTGGGATTGACCAATGACGGGACTGGATCAGTCACTTGGGTTTCACTTTTCAGATGAAAAGTGGGGCTGATCGATGACAAAACTGGATCAACTACTTTGGTTAGTGGTTCAACCAAAGTTGAAACTAGATTGACCACCTGATCAACTGGACTGATCGGGGATGGAACCGGATTGACCATTCCATCAACTAACGATGTGGTGGGGGAAATATTACGATAACCAGTTGGAAGTTTAAGCTTTGCCAAAAGAGAAGAAGCCTCGTCCATATGAGGACAAAGGTGAGAATAATGATCACCTTCACATAACATACAAGGAAATTTGACAGTTGTCTTCTTCTTACCAACCTTAATGCCACTAGTTGACGGAGCATCACCAACATTTACATCAGGGGCCGATGATGTGGAGGAACACACTTCTAATACCTTGGGAATACCATAGAAATCCATCAGAAAGTGGTCACCCTTACAAAGACTGCAAGGGAATTTGGGTTTCAGATTCTTTGTTTTAATATTGTCGACCTCATCAACACTCCCAGTATGATCAACAGTAGTTGGTTGCTTGGATCCAACATCTGATGTAGTTGGAGGCTTGGTCCCTTTCTGGTTCCTCTTCTTCTCTTTTCGTTTCTTCTTCTTCTTATCAACCTGGCTACTCGTTTTATATCTTTCACTAGGCGAAGAAGGAGAAATGGAAGGAGACCTGACAGGCGAAAAAGGAGAAAGGTCGACATGAGGTTGATGTCTGGGTGGTGTGCTTACATCTGAGCACCTACATTCGAGATCACCGGAGTGGAAAACAACCATACCGGTAACCCAATTGTGAGACCCGGAAGGATCAAAGTAGCGATGTAAGGAGGACCAACGTTTCCATAAGAAGGAAAAACAAAGGGTTCCTTCATTGGCCATTCCGGGAACTAATGCCATAAAAATAAATATCCAACCTAGATTCTGCTAGGGAGAATAAAAAACACTCGCTAAAAATCTAGAAAGAAAGTAAGCAAACAAAACCTTCTCACAATGAGCACACTAGTTAGTGATGAAATCCAACGTTGCAGGAACAAAGTAAGAAGGGGCTGAGATAGAGCAGGTGGAAAAGTTACGTTGACGACCTGCGTAACGGACTTACGCCTTGGTGCAAGCTCCCACACATAATCATGGGTATACCCTCCAACGAGCCCGAGTGAGTTTGGCCAACGTCGATTCCAGGTACCGTGAAGACTTGCCCCTCCATAGTCACCTTGTGTAAATACCCTAAAGAGATAGGCCACTAAGGTTTCCAACTACAACAATGATGCCTAGGGAAACAATCGACAGTCTGATCCACACGCAAGGGCAGGTTATCTAGCCCGAAATAAAATTGAAAGGCTTCCACTCATCATTGTGGGTATACCTTCAAGTGACCCCCATAATACACACAATCTCTACACCAAGACCAACAAAGCAGGGTGAGTAACTCTGTCAGTCTTAATGCGACCTTAGGTTTGATCCTTGTGTGAGAAGGGCTTCCCAGGACAAAATGTAGCAATTGGATTTCACCGCTCCCTAACACAAGATCCTATGTTTTTTTGTAGCTTTGGAAAGCTATCTTTCACACCTATTCAAAATCCCTACAACTAATCTAATGTAGGTTTGCTACCAAAAAATGTAAAAATCTCTAATCAATTTTAGTTTAGTGATTTATTTTTAAGGTTGTTGTTACTCAAAAGGAAAATGTCGTGGAAAATATGGTGTTTTGAGCGACTCGAAAGTTATGAAAAGAGATGAAGATGAAATCTTTTCATTTCGATGAAAGCTTTGCTACGAGAAGGAGAAAACATTCATCATTACAGATGCACAATGTCCCAAAAAAACCAAAAACCATACAATTCCTCTACTTCAAATGCAAGTTATTTTCACTACCCAAAATAAAAAATGCATTTATCCTCTTTGTTTTATTATGACATATACATAAAGTAAATACAAAACCTGCAATGCTCCACTACTTTCAATCAGGAGAAAGAGTCCTATGCAAATGCAAAAGACATGAAGCAAAAGGGCTACAAACAAAGCATGCACTCAAGGCAGTGAGGTATGAAAGAAAACAAGTAGAGACTTGTTCTAAAAAGCAAGAATACCATCAAGGATTCTACAACCAACCAAACATTCAAGGAATACAATAAAATGTAGAGAAGAATCCAAGAAATGATAGGGAGAAAGAGAAATCACTCAAAACTGTCCTGTCAAAAAGCAGCTAGAAAAGGCAATTTCATATTTCTGAAAAAGGTTTCAAGATACAATCAAGACAATAGGGAGTGATGAGCATAAAAAACCATAAAAAACCAATACAAACAACTTCACAAACCAACCACTGACTCTGGGTAAAAATCTCTGCAAAACAGGCTGCAAAACACTGAGCAAAAGAAGACAAAAACTCTAAAAAAAGAGACTAGCGCTCCCCCAAAAGTGTGCACAGAGTGTTGCAATTCTCCCTAAGACACTGTAGGGGAGCGCTTGATCTCTGGGATGGCCTACAGGGGGGCGTTGGTCCTCCCAGAAACTCAGAAAAAGAGCCAAAAACCATGTAAAAACTCACCCAAAATGCATGAAAATTGGTGAAATTGCTAGTGAAGGTAGGAGAAGGTTAATGGATGATGAACAACCAGTAAAAGTGATCTGAAAGGTGGTAAAATGGCAGGGAAAAACCAAGGAAATACAAATAGGAGTTCCTTTCCCATTGGAGTCACCAATTTCTGTTACAGAGAAATCCTCCTGTGAACAAGTGGATTCCCTCTTGGGCTCTAGACTCCTAAGACCAAGACAAAAAGGGTGCTAACGTTGGACACTGACATCCTTTTAAATCTAGCTAAAGTAATGTATAGAGAAGAGGGAGAAAGGTGTAACTTTTTAACGAAGTTCGTCCTCGCACAATCAGAGTTGAGCTTTGATCCCCAAGCTCCTCGATAAGTCCTGCAAACAAAACAAAGACAAAACAAGCTTCCTATTCTACTAAGATTAGCTTGAAACCAGATCTATCTAATAGAGACAAGTTCATGTAGAATAAACACAACCTTTAAAGAAACAGTGCAAGCACATATGTATATTAATGAAAACAAAACAAAGCGTTTACAACCATGATGTATATGTAGCAGCTTCGCCAAGCTCTCTTTGTCCAGACCCTTGCTCAAAAGTTCCACGATCAGAATGACTGTAACTTTCACTGATAAATCTCCCTTATCAGATTATAAGTTTGATGCCTCTAAACTCCATGTGCTTTTAACCATGAGAAGGCCTCCTTATATAATCTTGGAGAGACCCAACCACCTTAGAGATTCCTAGGATAGATTGAGGATCTTTCTCCTTCAGTTGTGGATCCTCCCTAAGATCCAGCCTTGACCTCAGATTCGAATCCAAATGATTTCCAATGTGAAGGGGATTTTTCCCTGATTTTCCTCAACAACCCAAAAATTTCTCAAACATGCCAGTGTTCCCCCAAAAGGGTGCACAGAACGTTGCAACGCTCCCTCAAAGGAGGGTACAAAGCGATGGCACTCCCTGACAGTGGGCAGGGGAATGCTACCCAAAATTCCTTCAAAAAATCCTAACGCTTCCCCAGAATGGTTTCCTGAGTGTTGCAACAATCCCCCAAAGAGGGGTAGGGAGTGTTGGCACTCCCTGACAGTGGGTAGGGGAGCGTTGCCCTTCAAAAATAATTTTTAAGTGGTCTTTTCCATGACAAATGCTTTGTACTCCTCATCAGATGATTTCGCCTTCTTAAACCAGTGTTTGAAGGTGTCTTAAGTGTCCTTATGATGTCGTTAGAGACATGACATAGGCAAGATGACAATATGATGTTTGCGACACTTGCGACAACTTATGGATAAAATGAAACACTTGCGACACTTGTAACGGCGACAATAGGTCATCATTGAAGTGAGTAATTTTGATGTGTAACACTTATCGCCTCTGCTCTTCATTTTAGTTATTGAAGGACTAAGTCTCCTGCTGAATGAGAGTCAAAGGTCGGGTAAGTTGATAGGTATAAATGTTTCTAGGACTATAAAATTATTACATATACTTTTTGTTGACGATGTGATCATTACGACAAAGGCTACAATGCAGGAGTGGTCGGAGATTGATAAGGTTCTAAATTTTTTCTGTTTGACCTCAGGATTAACTATTAATGTAGAAAAATCCACTGTTCACCATGCAGGACTAACATAATAGGATCTTATTGCTTTCAAATTTGTCTTTCCTTTTAGTTTCTTGGCGCTGGAATTGGGTTTTAAATACCTTGGATTTTATCTTAAGGCAGGAGCGCAACGATCTACATATTGGGATTGGCTATTAAAAAAGTTTAAAAAAAGAATAAACAACTGGTGTTACAAGTGGCTGTCCTTAGGTTGATGTTTAATCCTATTGAAAGCAGTGTTATCAAGCCAATCTATTTATTGGATGTCTATGGCAATTGTTCCCTGTTCGGTTTTGGATACAATGAGGAAGTTGATGTATAACTTCCGCTGGAAGAGAGATAATGTTTCACATCAATTGCACATGTGCAATTGGGAGAAGATAACAGTCCCTAAGTCATATGGGGCTTGGGGAATTCTAAACATATATGATTTTAGCAAATCATTGCCTGCGAATACTCTCTGGAGAGTTCTTATGGGAGAAGGAATTTAGCAGAGGGTCATTATCGACAAGTATCTTTGTAATTCAACTGTGACTAATTGTATTAGATCAAGATCATTCCAGCAGAGTGGGGTCTCTAAAATTTGGAGTGGATTGTTAAAATTTGTATACCTAATTACACATGGTTTAAGTTGGAACCCAGGATCAGGTCATTTAATTGACTTGGGAAAGGATCCGATCTTGGGGATGGGTGATAGCTCTTTTCTCTCTAATGTTCTTCTGGATGCTTTAAAAGATCAAAATATCCTTTCTCTTGCACAGGCTAGGAATCCTACCAGTGATCAATCTTTATCCTCTTATTGGTTGACAAGCGATGATCTTGGTTTTGAGGGAGAAATAGCTTTGGAGTGGGACCAGTAGAGACGAGCGCTTATTGATTCGGGTGTTATCATCCAGGACAGGGCCAATAAGTTAATGTGGAATGGTGGTGACAAGTTTGGCATTCCCTCTGTAAAAAAAAATTATTTGAGTATTATTTCCTCTAAAAGATTGTCGAAAGTGGAGAGTTGGAGACTTTCTATTTGGAAGTGGAAGATCCAATTAAAAATTAAGTTGTTTATCTGGCTGGCAATGGAAGAAAGAATTTTAATCTGGAACACGTTGCAGAAAAGTGGCTGGGTTGGACTGTGGCGTTGTCCACTCTGTAAGCATGATTCTGAATCGATCATACATTTATTTAAGCTGTGTCCTTTCTCCATATCAGTTTGGAATACTATTTCTCAAGTTTTAAAATTAAATAAGAATTGGGATGGTAATACTCTCTCGAATTGTTTTAAAAACTGGTATATGGAAAAGACTGTACCTACTCAGCTTGCAACACATATAATTTGGCACATCTGGCACGAGCTCAATAAAGCGATTTTCAAAGATTCCACTCCTTCAGTGCAAGCAATGATATATAAGACTTTGGCTCTTCAAGATAGTATTAGTTCTAAAAAAAATCAGACCTCCGAGAGATGTATTCATAAATCAACAACAGGATTCGGCTTTCGCTTGGTTCGACGGAGCAATAAAAGGAGATGGCAGCGAGAGCGGTTTAGGAGGGGTCATAAAAACCAAGGATGCTACAGTCATTAAATGGACTTATAATTGTGGAAGAGGATCAAATAAGAGGGCGGAGATTTTGGGAGCATGGGTCACTCTCATGACAGCAGATCATTTGACTATTCCATGTATTCATATAATGGGTGATTCAAAAGTAGTTATAGAATGGATCCTAGATAAAGGAAGACTACTGGTTAGCTCAGCTGAAGGTTGGAAAGTTAGAATCAAATCACTAGTTCAGAAGTTTCATTCCATTAATTTTCAACATATCTATAGAAACTTTAATTCAGATGCGGATGTTCTCTCAAAGTAGGCCATGGGCGAATCTTAGGGGATGTTATCATATTATCAATGGACTAATGGCATTGAAGGTCTGAGGAGACAGATCAAAATTCATTAGCTTCATGTGGAATGGAATCTAGCTGAACGACATTATAGAATATATGTTGTATTAGGATTCAAAATTTTTGTTTTTTGTACCTTTAGTTTTCATTGACTGTTTGTATAAGCTTTGAGACTTTTCGGAAGTAACTCTTAATTTCTCCTTTTTGATATGGTAAGTATGGATGCAAATTATATGATGATCCACTGTGGATTCCTGATCTAGAAAAAGAAGATGTAAAAAAATTATATCCCTAATATAATTGAGCTAATTTTTTCAGTGGAAAAAAAAAAACCAATGATAATGATTATCCTCATTATTCATTAACAACTAAATTAAAAAAAAAATACCAAACCTCTAAAAAGATTTCTTAAATTTCCAAACACAACATAAAACAAAAAACAAAATTGTAGAACAATTTGGTGGGCAAATTCCAATACTGGTAGGAAGCATGCCCATCTAGCCATCGTGGCCGGCCCGCGCAATCAACCGTTGGGAGTGTGCGCACCGCATGAAGGCCACCTCGTGATCATGGGCCCGATCTTATCTCCTTTTATTAATAAATATTAATAAAAGACAAACTTTGCCATTTCTACTTAGAATTCACTTTAAAGGGTCCCACAAAGGTATTCTTGCAGGAAGAAACCGTTACATCCATCTGCAAAGGAAGAATGTATCGTCGTGGAGTCAGTGATCCCGTGACCCAAGAATCTCTCCTCCATTATTTGGCCAGAAGATAAAGAAAATTTAAATTAGATTATCTATCGCGTAGGAACCAATAGATTTGCACTCAGCACGTGGGTGTGGTAGACTAGATCTCACCACCAATGTACCACCAATGTAAAGATACCTTTCCGTTTCCATTTGCAGCATTTCACTTTCATCCAGATTTCATCTTTCTTTATATCGAGATTACAGTCCTCTCTGCATGTGAATTTGTTATAAAATGACAAAAAGAGCAAGAGATCGTTGCAGCTTTTCGGGGAGGTTAAAATGGCAGCACCTGCAGCAGGAGATCGGCCTCTAAAGCCCGATGGATCATCTTCATATATTCTACTGGTGAGTCTGTAACAGAATTATATGAATTGCTTCCATCATCCTCAGTTTCTTCGTAGATTTTGGTATGCACTATTGAATCATGTGGATCAGTACTGAAATAAAAGGGGCGGAGGGTACTGATCATGTAGGTGCAACACTTGATCGAAAAGTGTCTTCTGTTCAACATGAATCAACGAGAATGCGTGGAGGCGCTTTCAAAGCATGCCAATATCGAACCAGTAATAACCATCACAGGTATTTAATTATAAGCGCTGCACACTGCTGCTTCACACCAATTGAAATCCCTCTTCCGTCCATGTCTGTTAGTTGCTTATAATTACTGTAATGTGCAGTGTGGAATGAATTGGAGAAAGAGAAGGAGTTTTTCTCGTCCTATTTCAAAAATATGCAGAAAGACAGAAAAGAAGAGGATTACTGTAGCCAGGCTTCGCCCAAGCAGATCATGTTAGAAGATGCAGCCGGTCAAGTACACCATCAGAGACTCGATCAAGATTACAGTTCTAATTGCAGAGTTTTACATTAAATTATGTGAGCCACTCTAACAAACTCATAGATGAATAAGGAGGGATTAGTTAATGGTTTGGTTTGTTCAATGTACAGTGTTCCAACAACAGCAGTTGAAATTGGTTATGGTGTTTGTATAAAATATATAGTTTTTTCCCTTTAAAAGCTACATGCATTTGGATTTGTGTTGGGTTTTTCCTCTGTGTGTTATTTATATTTATGATTCTGCTGCAAAATCACAGTTTATTAAGCATAGAAATAAAACTTAACTGTATTTATAAATTTATTTTAATCTTAAAACTAATAATAATTTATTTTTAAGGTTACTGCCAAGCTAAATATCAAATTGGTGTTGTATGAGATCTGCTTGTTTGCGGGACAAAAGACCCCTCATTTGAACTCATGACCTCCAAGAATATGAAGAAGTATTAGAAAATAAAATTCTATTTAGCATAAAAACTTAAATTAGGATTAAAAATAAAAATATAATAACCAATTTATAATTACTGGCTTAACGTGATGGAGACATCAAGTGAGGCCCTAAACAAGTTCTGGAACAAGGCTCTAAAACCTCAATAGCTTAAAATATTTTTTATTACTGTTTTCAGATTTCTGTGGTGAGGAATTTCAAATTCATTTGTTGGAGAATCCACAGTTGGTGTCATTTTGTCATCGACGTTTCGAATCCGGATTCATCATCAGGACTAATCGTCAATTAGAGAGCTAGCCGATCTTAGTAATTAATAGTGTATATGCACGACAGTAAGTAAGAAAACTAGGTCGGCTAAATGTAACCCTAATTCAGAGCTAATTAAAAACAAATTAAATGTAACCCTAATTCGAAGCTAATTAAAAACAACTTAATTATTAATGAGTTTTAAACGTAACTTTGAATAGTGAATAATATAAATAATTAAAGTTTTTTAATAATTATGAATAATTTAAAGTTTTTAGGGTTAGAAGGAGTTTCATTATATTAAATTACTTAATAGTATTTTGTTTTACATTTTGATTTTTAATAGAGTTTAAAGAATTAATAAATTAAGAAGATTAGTGATAATTATTAATATATAGTGAGTGATTTTTTGGATGTTGATATCTCTAAATAGGTATAAAGTTCTAGGGTTTTTTATTGTAGAGTTTTTGTTTATAATCTAATAATCTAATGTTAATTAGTAATAATTAATATAACATAAGTGTTTTCTAAATGTTTGAAATGTCTAACAATGTATATAGGTCTAGGGTTTCTAAAGTTTTGTTTAATTTTTTTTAGAATTGGTAGTCAATCATGATTAGTGATATATCATGAGTGATTATCTTTAAATAGATATAAAGTTCTAGGGTTATGTAGTGTTTTTATTTATAACCTAATAATCTACAAATAATTGGTAAAATTAATTAATATCACATAAGTGAATAAATAGGAATTAATATATAAAGTGTCCAAGGATTAGGGTATGTATATGGTTTTAATTAGTGATAAATATAGTACTAAGTTTTTTAGGGTTTTAATTAGTGATACATATAGTAAAAAACCTTATAGTATAGTACTAAGTTTTAGGGTTTTAATTAGTGATAAATATATTACTAATTCTATTAGATATTAGTTTTTAGGGTTTTTATGTGTTTAGGAATTAATATGTAAAGTGTCAAAGGATTAGGGTATGTATATGGTTTTAATTAGTGATAAATATAGTCCTAAGTTTTTAGGGTTTTAATTAGTGATAAATATAGTAAAAAACCTTATAGTATAGTACTAAGTTTCTAGGGTTTTAATTAGTAATAAATATATGTAAAACTCTATTAGATATTCTAGGGGTTGATTTAAGTTTTTATGTGTTTTAGGAATTAATATATACAGTGTCAAAGGATTAGGGTATGTATAAGGTTTTAATTAGTGATAAATATAGTACTAAGTTTTTTAATAAGAATAAAGGTAGGTAGTACAGGGTTAGTCAGACTTTTACAACTAGTTATCTACTTCAAAGGTAGAACATAAACAAGTGAGGAAGAGGAGGAGGAAGGTGTCAAACCTAATTTGATCTGAGAGGGTCTCTAAGTTGGTTGATTAATGGGTGCCAAAAGCTGCTTACTTCCAGGCCGCCGTCTCTGTTCATATTGTTAGGGTGTTTTATTATTTCTAGGGATTCTCTTAGGCGTCTCTTGTAGTAATGGTCCTCTTTTGCTAAAATCTTAGTATCCTCAAGGCATATATGTTGTTTTGTTTTAAATGAGTGTTCTGCTAAGGCCGAAGTGTGAGTGCGTTCATTTCTAATGTCTGCTTCATGCTCCTTGATCCTTACCTGAAATGATCGTCCGGTTTCCCCAATGTAACACTTGCCGCATGAGCAAGAGACCTTGTAGATTCCTTTTCCTTGATGTTGGTCTATGGGATCCTTTACAGATTTCATTCTTTGTCTGATAGTGATTAGGGGTTTGAAGGAGGTTACACTCAAGAAATTACACAAAATTTATATTTATTCAAATATGTTTGTTGTTCTTTATTTTAAAGATTTCTCAACTTGTAAGATACTTTTTTTTTGGTGGTGTTTTAAAATCTCCTTAATAGAATTATATATTTTTTGTTGGTAAATTTAATTTTTTTTAACAAATTACTGAAATTTTTATGGTCAATTGAGTGATTTTATCTTACCTATTCATGCATAGAACACTATATCATCACACCTTACTCGTCCTCTCCTCAAATTCACCTTATTTGTAAAGTAAGTATAGATGTTTTTATTTGTTTTTATTTTTTTATCTTCTTCTTTCTACTTTTAAGTGATGAGAACTTAGCTTGAAATAATAAAGTAAATGTTTTTTAATGCTTAAAGATTTTCTCTTAAAAATATTATTGTTGTGTAAGTAGTTATAGGGTTTATCTCATGTTGATAAAATCTCATTTTTTCCCATATCCTTGCAACAAGTTCTATATTACCAAGTCTTTAATGGCCAATAAATCATCGAACAATCTTTTTTAGTCTATTCCCCATTTTTTTAATCCATTTCATCCATATACTTGTATGGGTGATATATCATATCCATATGCTTTAATTTTGGTAATATATCGGTAGTAAATTGATATAATGCTTCTCTTTCTCTTTTAAAGATAGCATTCATAAAGTAAAGGGTTTGTCTTTTAAAATATTCATTAACTTTATTCATGTAAACTACATATAACATATTTTCTATGCTGTTATGTGAGAATTTTTTGTTGTTTTTTTTAGGGATCTTTCAATATTAATAATGAAAAAATATTTTAATATCAATTTTAAATAAAAAAAACAAAAAAAAATAAAAAATTAGAATGACATCAATAAAATAAGATAAACTTTTTAAAAAGTAGATAAACCAAAGTTATCTTAATATATGTTAACTATCATTATCATCATATTATAAAAAAAAGAAAAATTATAACTTAATTTAATATATTTAAATGTATTAATTAAATAATTTCATATTATAAAAATAATAATCATCATTATATTATGAAAAGAGAAAATATAAATAAATAAATATTTAAATTTATAAATTCAATAGTTAGATCATAATTGTATAGTGAATATGTTTTTCAAAACAAATAAGGAATTAATTAAATTAGAGAGACCGAACCAAACCGTGAGCAAAGGCTCACTTGATTGCATTACTGAAGCCAAAATATTACATTTAAATAGCACAACAAACCACAACTGATCTCCTACAAAGGTGGATCTGAAACCACTAGCAAACCCTAATTTGGACAAGCACACAATCACTTAGTTACGTAAATCTTAACTAAGTATCTAATTTCTACATTATTCCAACACTCCCCCTTAATGGAGAAATGGATTTTCTACCACACCTAGCAAATCTCTGCAAATTTCAAATTTTGCCTTTCCCAAAGGCTTAGTGAAAATATCAGCCATATTTTCATCTGTGTTACAATAGATTAAGTCAATCTCCTTTGACTGTATCTTTTTTCGGACAAAATGATGCTGAATTTCAATGTGCTTAGTTCTGGCATGATACATAGGGTTATTAGCAAGTTTGATTGAGCTTTGATTATCACAATTGATAACTGTGGGTGCCTTTTGTTCTTCTCCCATGTCTTCAAGAATTCTCC
>ML784017.1:242978-266586 GCA_009831015.1 Picea engelmannii
CAAACCAGTTTCTATTACAAGACATGTGGATCGATGCACCAGAATCTACATACCATGCATGCACATCATCTGTCTCGGCTGACAAAGCAGCATCTGATATAAATAATTTGTGGAATTCATCATTACCATTATCACCCCTTTCAGCAAAATTACTATTCTGCCTTGAATTTCTATATTTGTTCTCATGTTTATGCTTATACCAACAATACTTAGCATGATGTCCATCTTTTCCACAATTAAAATATGTATCACTCTTTCTCTGATTTGTATGAGGCCGAGGAGATGTCATACCTTTATGTTCTTTTGCATGTTGAGGTTTGCTTCCTTTGTTGCGTTCCCAAGGCTTTCCTTTGTGGCGTTCCCAAGGCTTTCCTTTACCCTTCGCCATCAATGCTGAATCTGAATGTGGAGGCTTTCCGGTGAGATGGCTTCTACGTTCCTCCTCTTGTAGAAGAATACCTGCAAGTTCTTCAAATGTCGGAGCTTTCTCTCGGGTTGCAATACCTGTTATGAACATTTGGTAGTCTTCTAGCATGCCATTTAATGTGATAGTTACTAGATCAGTGGGTGAGACCGTTTCTCCTATGTCACCCAGTTTATCTTTTAAATCTTTGATTCTTGAAATGAAATTAGTAACATTTTCATTTTCCTCCATTTTGATTGAGAGAAATTTGCTTTTTAAAAACAAAAATCGGTTTGTATTAGCAGTTTGGTACAAACCTTTCAAGATGTCCCATGTCTCCTTAGATGTTTTGCAACCTCTTATATGCGGAATTATGTTGTCTTTTACAGACATTCCAAGGAAAACTTTGGCTTTGTTTTCTCTCTTCTCCCAATCTTGGGCAACAGTAGCAGGCTTTGCCTCATCTCCCGAGACAATAGTCCAAACCTCAGATCCTTCCAACACTGTTTGCATCTTAAATTTCCAATTTACATAATTGGATCCATCTAGTTTATTTGATTCATTTAGGTATGAATCAATTAAAGAATTTGCCATTTTAAATTCTTTAAAACAACTCAGAAATTACCTTTGCTGCCACCACCAAATATTTCTCCTGCCAACAACAATGCAACAACTTTCTCCTCCAGTCGGGTCTTTATGTTCTGCCAAGCGCCAATCTTATGGAATAACCGCAAAACTCCAGCAGCACTAAAATAAGTCCAGACTCTGCTATTAGCCGGCGCAATTCCAAAATATTTCTTTATACAGTTCCGTTGCCCACTCGGAAATTGAATGAAAGAAGCATTCCTCTGCTCCACACAGGACTCCACGCAGGGAAAACCACAACAATCTCCACGCAGCGCTCCACGCAGCACTCCACGCAGGTTGCACAACGAATACAACTCCCTTTCAGAGGCAGATTGCACAGACTCGTTGTATGAACAATCAACTCTCAGCTCGCACATACACAACACTCAGCCACAGATCGCACGCATCTCCACGCACCAGTTCTAGCTCCAGGCACCAGCACCATGATCAGATGCACACAAACTATATGCTCCACTCCCTTTCTACGTTCGCTCAGTTCAAATCACGCAGCCACTGGCATTGCTGCTCTCGCCTTCAGACTAAGGATTCTTCGTGCGTCTGTCTACACCTTGCCGACTCTTTCTCTGATCAAACTCCACATGCAGCGACAACACTTCAATAGTAAATGCAAAATGCTCCTCCTCGCTCAAGCAGACCCATCTTAACAACATCCGCGACAACAACGGAGGATGCGAATTCTCCCGTGTACTACAGTCACAGGGACATCGCGGAATTCATCAGAATTCATCAAAACTTCGTGCAAAGTGACTATGTATCCGAAGCTCTGCGTTTCGTCGCTCTCGTCCTACGCTGGCCCTCTCAGGTCCCAGCAAAGTGATCTCGTGAATGTGGCAATTAAAGCCTGCAAATGATCAATATTGCACGAACTCATCCACAACACTCATGATCCGCCTCAACAGTTCCAGCTCCCTTACGCTCACGGCTCTCTCCAGCGTTCGACTCCGCACCACTGCTCTCACCAACTTTCGGCTCTGATACCAAATTAAATTAGAGAGACCGAACCAAACCGTGAGCAAAGGCTCACTTGATTGCATTACTGAAGCCAAGCTATTACATTTAAATAGCACAACAAACCACAACTGATCTCCTACAAAGGTGGATCCTAAACCACCAACAAACCCTAATTTGGACAAGCACACAATCACTTAGTTACGTAAATCTTAACTAAGTATCTAATTTCTACATTATTCCAACATAATTCTCATAAATTTTGTATCTTTCAATTATTATGTTTCCATTAAAAATATATGATATTAAGTTAAAATTGTCAAAAAAAATTCAATTGCTCTTTTCTTATATGTGAAAAAAAATTATTTTAAATAAATTGTAAAAACATTTGATATTCATAAAATAAAAAATATTTTATATTCTTTTAAAAGCATTTTTTTGAAAAATTGTATTCTCTATAAGAGTATTTTGTTATGGACAAGAGGATAAATTCAATCAAGGTATCATACAATTTCATATATGGGACTAAGATTAAATGTTAATACAAAGCACATAACTAGGTCACCAAATTCTATATTACCAAGTCTTTAATGGTTAATGGTTCATTTAACAAATTTTCTTCTTCCATTCCCGATTTTTTAATCCATTTCATCCATATACTTGTATGGGTGATCTATTCATATCCGTATGCTTTATTTTGATTATATATATGTAGTAAATTGATATAATGCTTGTCCTTTTAAAGGTAACATAAGTTTTTACTTGCATCATAAAGTACAAGATTTGTATTTTAAAATGTTCATTAACTTTATTCATCTAAATGAGGAAACCACATAACATATTTTTTACCAATGCTACTATATGAGAGCTTCATGTTTTCTTAGGGTAGGGATCTTTTTATAACCCAATATGAAACAGATGCATATGTATATACTAAAATATTAATAATAAGTATATGCTAAAATATTAATAATGACAATCCATCCACCTCGTTTAAAATATTAATAATGAAAAAAGTATTTCAATATCAATTTTAAATAAAAAACAAAATAAATTTCAATATGGAGTGGCTTCAATAAAAAAGATAAACTTTTAAAACAAGGTGAGTGGTTAAGAACCTGTGTTTCCTCCTAAAAGGTAAGTTATAAGTTCAAATCCCTAAGGGAAAGGGGTCCCTTGTCCCACAAATAAAGGGATATAAATGAATAATTAGATGATAATTTTATAGTGAATATGTTTTTTAAAACAAATCAGAAATTGTAATAAATTTTGTATCTTTTAGTTATGTTCCCATTAAAAATGTATGATATTAAGTTAAGATTGTTCATAGAAAATTCAATTTCTCTCCCATTAAAAATGTATGATATTAAATTAAAATTGTTTATAGAAAATTCAATTTCTCTTTTCTTGTATGTGAAAAAATATAATTTTAAATAAATTGTAAAAACATTTGATATTCATAAAAAAAAAAAAAAAATTATATTATTTTAAAAACAAAATTTTAAAATATTATATTTTTTATAAAAATATTTTGTTATAGGCAAAGAATAAATTCAATCAATATAACATCTGATTTAGTATATAAAACTAAGGTTAAATGTTGCTAAAGAACACATAAATGCAATCCCCGCATTTCAATTCTATGAATGTTAATCCTTTCAATCATCCACTAGTACTCTCCTTTGTTGCTTTAAATGAGACGTTTCCATGTCTTATATGATTTTGTGCCTTGTAGTTTTGAATTTTCGCACTAGAAAAAAAATCAAGCAAAAAATATCAAGATGAACAATACACCAGAAAAAAAACAAACAATCTATCAAAGTTTGACCTTGACTCTCGTATAGGTCGTTGAAACAAACAAACAAATAACTAGGCTTGACACTTGGCTCTGGTCAAATTTCAAGTAACTTTCAAAATTTTACTTCTTAAAATGCACTTGGCTCTAGTGAAATTTCAAGTGACTTTCAAAATTCACCCCCTCTCAAAGTAAAATTACTTTGAATTAAAAAAAATGTGTTACCTCCCAAAAAAAAATCACTACATAAAAAGGGATTGATTACAATATATCCAACATCTCACCAGAAGAGATCATAGCGAGTTTTCTTTGTCATGTTAATGGGCGTGAATCATTTGATATGCCCGCTCTTGTCTTTGGAGGCTAATGAAAAATAAATGGAATGTTGCCGTATGAACCAGCTGGTATCGATTAATATATATTCAGTGAGCGCTGCATGTAAACCTACAGTTATAAAATTACAATTATATAACCAGGTCTACTCCACAGAATTACAATTGAACTTTTTATTTTATTTTATTTTAACTGCACTCTGCGTTTTATCGGCAGCAAGGTTCACTGTGTTGGCTATCCACCACAATAATTTGCACAGTCATATTACGCACTAGTCCTAATTTGCACAGTCATATTACGCACCAGTGTAGATACTCTCCGGTGGCAGTTCGTTTAACAGTTTTATTATGCACCAGTCATATTACGAATCTCTGCGCGTAGATACTCTCCGGTGGCAGTTCATTTAACAGTTATACTTAAATTTGTTCAAAATAGAAGACTCCACGCCGAACGCGCCAGAGGACTCCACGAATTCTTATCAACACTCCAGCTTGACAACAGTGGAAGAAATCGCTCCAATTTTACAATACAGAGAACAGAATAGAGGCGGCATCATGGACGCGTATTGATATCCAGTATCCCTCATGAAATAAAATAGCAAAGTAGCGTTCACATAACACTTCTGAAAAGTTCGTGGAGGTTGGAAATCAGGATTTTCAAATGAATATGCTCCTCAGGACCATACATCCGCGATCTTGCCATCATATTCTTTCCGTGGAATGCAAACGGTGAAAAACAAATCTGTAGCTATGTATGCAACCGGAATCAATTGACTTTTCCGCGGTAGTTGAACAGCAAAAAAATTCCGTTACCTGTGTTTATCTGGTCCAGGGGACAGGGAATGCATGGACTGTTGACAATTTATATGAGCGGGCATTATTTAATTCAGACAATTACATAACAGACTGGAAGCAAGTCATTCTGTTCAACAAACTATGAAGTACGAGTTGGTAGGGTGCAGCGTTAAAGATGTATGGTAGTCACAAGACAGTGCTTGAAGTGGATTACTATGGAGAGGTGGTACACGTTGGTAGGCGAAGAAATAATCAGAGTCCAATGGAGCATGAAATAATTGTAGAAACAACAAAAAAAACATTTCTTTTCCCTAAAAAAGAATGAACAATCACTGACCAATTTTCTGATGGCTTGGGCAGACCTTTTTTCTTGGTTTTTAGAGCTGGAATCTCCTCATCAGATCAGCTAATGCCCTTTTCACTTTAGTTGCATTACTGGAGCTCTCATACCACAATAATGGTTCGGAATACTGGCGGGTGTCCGGCTGGCTGGTGTGGTTCGGAATACTGGCGGGTGTCCGGCTGGCTGGTGTTTGTAATCAAAGTGAACCGCACTGGAATAATGGCTTTGGATTGGGATCATGGCTAACCACACATCCTGGAATACTGAATGGGGTTGATCAAGGCTAACCGCACATACACCGTCACTATATGGCTGGGAAGGGTTTACCAAGGACACACATCCATCCTTTCCTGGAATAATGTATGTATATGTATAATGGTAGAAGTGTCTTCAAACACATACTTTTATTAAATAGGAAAATAAATTATATAAAAGACTTTGTAAGAGTTTACACCAGAACAACTCAATACTCTTGTAATATAAGTTAAATGTCCTAACAAATTCTAGTTATGGATCACTTATTAAATAAACAAATGTCCATTTACAATAAATGTTATTTTAACTATAATCCTAATTTTAAACCTAAGATACTACACCTTTAAGAGTGTATCTTTTACAACAATATTCTATTTTCTAAATTTCTTCATTTATTAATCAAATATTTTTAGATTATTAATTTAATATCCTAAATTAATAATCATTTTATTCTAACTTATTAAACTATAATATTTGTATTTTGGATTATCTAACAATTTAGTATATAAAACTAAAATTAAATGTTGCTAAAAAAAACACATAAATACAATCCCCACATTTCAATTCTATGAATGTTAATCCTTTCAATCATCCACTTGTACTCTCCTTAGTTGCTCCACCCAAGTGGTACTCTCCACCCAACTGATAGATTTTTACTAGAAATTCGACCTAGAAAAAATCATACAACTCAATTATACGGGGAATTACAACACAACATGATACAATGTATAGACACCAACAGATCACGAGTCTTTAAATATTTGCTCGTCCATCATAAAAATACAAGGCACATGAATCATGCCGCGCTCTCAGCCCATGAGTATGCATATTACAAGGACCTTCTCCCCACCTAAATTACATATCTTCACAACCAAATTGACACCTTCATTCATGTGGGAAGGTGGGGAACATTTAAATGGTCCATAACCAAATTGACACCTTCAGCGACCGTGGGATTGAGGGGAATATATTTTGTATATAACTTTTGTTTCATGGTGTGATTTAAAAAGAGATTGATTATATATATAAATAGATATAGATAGATTTATTTATATGGTATTTATTATTATTATTATAATTAGTGTTTAATTTTTTTTTAATTTTTATCCTATAATACCATTTTTTTAACTTATTTTATTTTGCAATTCTTGTTTCTATTATAGTATAGATATATTTATTATCAAAATATTAAGTTAAATAAAATTTTATTATTTTTATTTTATTTTTTAATACATTTCTTCACCAATCTTAATCTTATATTTGATTAAAATATGTTACAAATCTCATTTATATTAAATTGTAAAATACATCTAATTCTTGTAAATACATTTGCCCTAAAAAAAAATAGCACATTGAATCCCTTATCTTTATGTTTTGATAATCTTAAAAAAAAATAAAAATAGAAATGGGAACTCTCATTTCCATCCATATATATTATTGAGGCATATCAGGATTTTCTATGTGTGCATCAAAGTGGCTGAGCACATCCATCATTGAGTTATCTTTCTAAGGAAAGCACTGGAAAAATCCACCATCCTTAGTTCTATGAGGCAAATATAGGGCATATCTATTATATGGGCATAAGGAGATTAATCATGTGAAGAAGTTCTTTCTCCTAATCATGATTATAATTTATTTTCTTTGTATTTTTTTATTCTAATATGAATAGCTTAGCACTTTAAAAAAAACTCTCAAGGTCTAATAAGATGCATAAGTTCCTTCTCTTATTTTTTCTTTATTTATTTATTCCAATATGAATAATTCACCACATTTATCAAAAATTGTGACACTCAATAAAGTAATTTTAGAAAGTCTTTGTGAATATATACAATCATTCACAATATTCACATAGATAATAAAATAATGTGGCTGGAGAATAAACTACAAAAATGGAGATTATATTACAAGAAATGAAAAAGAAAAGACAAGAAAAAAACAACTAAACCAAGAAGGAGAGGTTAATAATCTACAAAATCTTAAAAGGAAGAACAAGATTAAAGAGCTACAAGAGAAGTAAAATAACAATTTGGCCCTAAATAATTTGAAGGTAAATTGGATATCAAACCGATCAAAGAGGAAGTGAACAAGATTATAGAGTTATACCATGAGCGTATCAAAATATCCTTGAATATCTTTTGGTTTGAAAGAAGAGAAAGAAGAGAAAGAAGAGGGGACACTAGCAATAGTCAATGAAGAACTACAAAATAAATTAAAAATTGAAACAACTTGTCTTATTGAAGCAAAGAGGCTAGGAAAAATAATCAAGCATAAAAATATGTTAATTTGTGTCAAGGTAAACTCTAATGACCATAAATATGGCATACTCAGTGAAAATCCGAGTTTAAGAGAGTTAAGAATATTTATAAATGAAGACCTCATTCTAGAAGATCAAGCTGAAGTAAAGAAAGAAGTTCAAAAGTAAAACAAGAAAGAAGGAAAATGGGTGATATTTAGAAACATAAAATATATTATTAGGAAAAGAGATTAAGAAAAGACAATAATCACTAGGAATTTGGGACAATTTGGATTTTCTCTTGGAACTTCATGTTATGGATTCCTAGGGATAAAAGGTCCCATGTTAAGTTGGATCCCAAGTGAAATTGATATTATGTTTCTTGTTGAAACTTGGGATTGTAGTGTCCCCAAGGTCGAGCCCCGTTACAGATCATGATATATGCAATGAATTGTAAATGTGTTCTATAGGCTGGTGAGCCAAGTTTTGTATAAGCTGGAAGGCTTATGTGGTTGTTAGGCCAGGAAGCCTAAGTGTTTGAAGGCCATGAGCCTGTTGTTGTACTTGTATGTATGCAGAATATTTAATAAAATATAAACACCGCCAGGTGCAGACCGACCACGATGAATGAGTGAAGGGGGACTGAGCGTCCATAGAGTGGGCAATAAACTAGGGGCTAGAAGGTGGGAAAGGGGCTAAGTGTTGATCCTAGGGGGCTTAAGCCTAAGAAATAATATTTTAATATTATTTCAAAAAGAGACATGTGCATTTATGTTTATCCTAAGTTTTGGAAAGGGAAAGCGTGCAAAAGGGATGCAGGCTGATGGAACGCATGCAGTTCCAAGGGTGACAAGTGTCATCCTTGGTGCATGCAGATAAAACGGCCAAGATGAGTCGTGAGGGTGATTCCTCCTCCATTCCACCCGACTGGCTGAGCGTGTACAGGCTCTGAGCAGTACGATTAACTCGACCTCTGCAAAGAATACCTCGTGTGTCCCTGAGAGCTAGAAAGCCTGTGATTATTCTGAATAATCCGTACCTCTCTGTCCCAAAGTCGTGACTGTGAGACCCATTTGCCATCGCCGAACCAGTTCGAGGAAGCCTGTATCTGGCTCTAAGGAAACTGGTGTATTCCTCTGTTCTGGAATGTGAAATTAAATAGTCTGTGTTGATTTCAGGAATAGCCTGTGTGTGTGTTGAATTCTGAAAGGTCGAAACATCCTCTGTCTGAGTGCCGAGCCTATGTGTGGAGCCAATCCGTGAGACCATCCGCCATTGTTAAACCTGCTGGATAGCTCGTGTTTGTTTTCCCTGTGGGTTGTTGTGACCACGCAGTACTGGACTACGTGAGGCTTGTTGGCCTGTGAGATACTCCTCCAGGTGAGAGAGTGCGCAGAGGGAGGAGGGAAATCCTGGAAGGAACCCTGTAGCTACCATAGAGCCCAGAGACTTCCGGTTTGGTCTGTTCCTGTAACCCAAGGTAAGGGAGACTGGCAGCCGAAGGACTGTCCAGGTGACAGAGAAGGTGCACTCTCCTGGGGTGGAACAGGCATGTGGGGAAAGAGGGTCTGTGGGCAATGAGCGAGGGAGATTCCTGGGAGAGCTTTCTTCCTGGTGGTTGTGTATGACTGAATTCCCTGTAACCTCAGCTAGAGTCTGGATTCCTTGCCCTGGGGTGGAGCTCAGTCCCAGCTCGGGGGTGACCCACTGTTGAGTTGAGGAACAGTGCGGTCTACGGCTGGGAGGTTCGTGGGAGGCCTGCATTTGGTTGGTGGATTTCTTCACTGTCAGCAGATAAGTATCTGACTATGTTTTATCACATTTGCATGACTCTTCTGGATATGTTATCATGTTTTCCGCTGTGTAAATGAATTACTGTTGAATGCTATGGCTTGTTTAATTGTATAAGTAACTTATATATTTTACTCTGAGATTTAAGTGTGTTTAATTGTTTAAATGCATGTGCTTATAATGTCTGTACGAATTATGTAAAAATCCATGTATAGAATGGTAACTGAGAGGTTCGAAAACCTCGGTAGTGAAAAGGTTACACTACAGGGATCATGAAGAATCCAAGGTCCATATGATCCAGATGGATGTCGATGGCCTCCCACCTATTCCAACTGGTTCATTTTGGCAGTTTTCAAGTTTGGCAGTTTTTTTTTCCTAGTTTTCGGGTCCCTAACTTGCGGGGCCGTTTTGAGGCCCTAAACAACGTTTTTAGGGATCTCCATAGAAAACAAATTGCTTATAATGTGTAGTCCTCAGATAGACCTTTCCAATGGGATATCGTGCGCCTAAAACGAAGATCGTATGAAAAAGTTATGACCCCAAGAAGTTGATGTACTAACTTACCCAAACGGGGCCCACATGACTTTTGGCGCTTCATCTCCTAGGGTTAGGTTTTTGGATGTCTAGAGTTTTTGGCATTCCTTTTAATTGTAAAAAGGCTTTCAGAGCCTCATTGTAATCATCTTATTGTGAATGAGCGCAACCGTCACATCTCTCCTTAGAGATAAGACGCCACCATTCCAACAAGCTTGTTTTCCGCTGCATTTAACAGTTTCATCTTATTTCCTTATTGAATAGAAAACTGGTTTTATTGTATCTCTGTTATTCTTTGTTAAGCATATTTTAATAATCTGTATTCATTTCGTTCTGCTCATAAAATATGGATCAGTGGTATTAGAGCGGTCTTCTCCTTGTCGTCTTAATGCATGTCCCCAATGAGGTCAGGGTACAAAGAATTGGGTCTCGAGCTTGTTTCTCTTGAGGACAAAAGCTCTTGCACCCCCAAACGATCTCTCATGGCAGGAGAAAACAAATATGACGGGACAAGAAATCCTTTCAAAATGTTTCTTGAGGAAGCCCTCACACAACAAAGGAACACGATGATGGATATTTTCGCACAAATCCTTTGGCGGCTACCAACAGGCGATGCATCTTCCTCGAGCGGAGGCGTCGCCCCCTTCAAGGTACAAATCAACTTCGATATTCCTATATTTGAAGGTCAGATAGACACAAATGTTGTAGACAAGTGGTTGAATCTACTAGAAGGGTATTTTTCTATCCATAACTTTTCAAATAGAGAAAAAATTACTTTTGCGCTCCTCAAAGTCATTCCCCATGTCAACGATTGGTGGGAAACTTTTTGTGATCAATAGGAAACATAAGAACCCTCATTATTTACAGTCGCGGGCACCTGGGAATCCTTCAGGTATGTTATTAAGGAACAACACTACCCTGTCGGAAGTTATGACGACTTGTATACCAAATGGACCACACTGCAGTGCCAAATTTCACAAATATCTTCCATACCCTACACATCAAGTTGGGTATCAAAGATTCAGAGTGACATCTAGTGCTCAAGTTTCGCGGTGCTCTGCATAGATACATCTAGACCGAAATGGAATTTTTGGACATCTCATCCTTGGGCGCAGCCTATTGATATGTCATCAAAATCGAGCAGAAGCTCAAACAAAAGACACAACAATTTGGGCCTGGGAATGCCTCCCAGCTAAAACCAGGCAAGGGAGGCCCCAACCTATAAAACAAAGGACAGAGAAAAACTGGACAGTATTAGGACAACAAGTCCAAGCCCCAAGCAAAGAAGGACACCAGAAATACAGATAAGGATACAGGGAAGTGGTGCGACTTCCATAAGAGCCCTTGGCATAACACTGTTGATTGCCGCTCAAAGCAGTCACTGGTGGCCGAAGTGAAAGCCTTTGAATCAGATGTGGGTTCTGACTCTAAGTCAGAACTAGAAAGGGGAAGATAGATCATTGATGCAAAACCTAGTGCCACTATTGGCCCTTGACCAAGTTTGAGGATCCTTGGTCATGTTTGACCTACTTTTGGGACTTTGACAGGCTGTCGAAGACAGAGCGCAAATCGAAGCAGAGATTGCGAGATCTTGACCCATTTTTAGGGATTTTTGGGTTTTGGGTTATGTAACGGAAATGGGATGTCAACCCATGAGTTTACCCATGTTTAGGCCCATTTTGTAATGTATAAATAGAAATCTAGGCGATGTAGGAAGTAGTTTGATCTATGTGATCGAAGGTCGTAGTGTGTGCTAAGTGATAAGTGTTAATTGCTAAGTGCAAGTGGTAAGTGTAATTTATTTGTGCATACTATGTGAGGCTTGCAGAGCTAAGTGCAAGTGATTGTAAGAGACTATGGAAGGCTTTGTGCTGTACTTCAGGGAAGGAGGATCTAGTGAGGTGCACAGATCTCCTATCCTATACGGAGTAAGATATCATGGCTCTGTGCATGTAGAAGATTGACATAAAGAAATAAATAAGAAGATTTGGTGGACGTAGCCCCAGGGTGGGGGTGAACCACGTATATCCTGCATCGTGATTGCTATGTGCTTTATGGTTATTCTCTTGTTTATGTGGTTAAATTCTTAGTGCATTGATGTACGTTAGATGAATATTCTATGATAGCTTAGTGCTTAATACTATGAATGAATGCTAGATCTGATCTATGTTTGTATGCTTAGTGCTTATTGGATCTGTATAAATACTGTGTTGATCTATTGTTAGGGTTTAGCTGCGCTGTAAACTAAGGCTGAATATTAATGAACTGTAACTACTAAGTGCTTTGTTAAGGTTTTGTAATCACAGATCTGTGTCCCAGCTAAGGTTGCAGACACTGGAGTCCTGCAACCACCCCTGCCTCTACCTCGGGTGAGACTTCATCTTCTTTGTAGGTGTTGCCAAAAGGTCCAGTAGTTAGGGTTTTTTTGGTGCGTTGTTGTAGCATTGAACCCTGGGTCTGTCCCTATGCTAAAAAATGGTTCTATTGCCGGGACCTGAAACTGTGATTGTTGAGAATTGAAGGAAAGAAAGAAAGCTTTGTGCGTAGATCTGTTGCCTTAGTGCATAGTTTTCTACTTGACCTGTAAAGCTCTGTGCTAAGAAGAGAAGTCAGATCCGAAGAAAAGAGGTAAGATCTAGAAGCTTTGTGCTCTGATAAAGCTAAGAATAGTGAAAAGTCTTAGATCTGGAAGCTTTAAAGGTAAGAATAGTGAAAGGTTTTAGATTTGGAAGATTTGTGCTCTGCTGAAAGTAAGATTAGTGGAAATTTGTGTTTCAAGAGTATGGATCTAGGTATGTTTGATGAATGTTATCCTAGACTGAAAACTAGGGCACAACTAGAAGAGAGAAGTTTTGATATGAGTAGATCTGATAGAAATACTGAAAGATATGTTATTCCTATGCATAGAAAGAATGTTTGGACTAGCAAATGGATGCAAGATCCTAGAAATAATTTTTTGGCAGGTTAACTACTTGTTATAGCAAGATTTGCCTCACCATTGCTATCTTGCACAGAGGGCCTTTTTCCATTTCCCTATGCAGATTTATCATCCCTTTTTGATGAATCCAGAGATAAAAATATACATTTTTCCATATATATGCTCCCTATCAGTTAAACAAGTTGCGTATACGCTTGATGCTCCACTAAAACTTACATATATCGGGATTTGTGCCAAAAAATACAAAATGAGGTCGGGTTTCCATGTCATGATAGAAGATATCTGATCTTTGGCCTTCCATATACTGGAAACGTTCCGAATTGGCCCTTCAGTTGCATTCTAAAGGCTATAAGAGCACAATTTCAAGCTATGGAAAAGAGGAGAAAGCATTCAACTTTGAGAGCAAAGTTACTATGGAGAAATTACTTCATATTGAGTCTGCATCCCTTTGTCCCTTAAGTCTGAACACAGTGTTCAACCCCCAAGCTCTTTCCCTATTGTTGAGAGGACCTTATTTCCTCTTTCCTATGAGCTTGCCTTTGGTGGAGGATTGAAGTGGTGGAGACCCAGTTGGAAGGAGCTTGGTTTTCTAGTTTCGAACCGTGTCGACACAGAAGTCTGTAATGTTGTCACTTCTGCTGATCAGTTATTAATAAAATTACTCCTTTCCCATCCTATTGGTATCTTGCAAATATATGATTATTATCCATGGGCGTGTTTGTAATGTTTATTAATGGATTATGCTATCTGATGTGATAACCCCTTTTATATTATCACTATGTACTTGCTCTACTTTTTTGTCGAGAACTTCTTATAGGTATAAAGCTTTGGGTCAAAGTGCTCAACGGTGGAACATCATCAAACATTGGATTGAGGTAGGCCTCTTCCTTGTATTGCACACTAGTTTATATAGCATATGTTGGAATTGAGTTGATTTATGCAGTCATACCTATCTGTTGTGGTTTACCCTTGGCCATAGAGAGTTTTTCCCTTATAACAAAAATGGCGACTCCACTGGGGATAGATATTTCTTCTAAGGGTTGAAGTACTTTTTCTTCTTACATTGCTCTTTTTCCTTTGTATTTCTTATCGTATCACTGCTTGACAGATTCTGTTCACTCTGAGTCTAAGTTCTCAGTCTTTTTCCCTTGCCTGGCCTTGTTTTAAAGCATATACACCCTTTTTTCCTTGACAGTCGTGTATACATGCTTGTTGTCTCACTGCAAGAAGCATATATATACTATGTTCTCCTGAAGAGTTGCGTATACCACTTTCCCTTGCTAGGTTGTTTGGTTTAGTGACTGTTGGGTGATATTTGAAAATTCTTGAGCCTTCTTAGGTCTCTATAGTGCCTATTGAGATTATCTGGGATGACAGGAAACCTATTTGGAGTTGAATTTTTGGGCGGAGTCTTTCTCTTTGTTTTCCATTTTTTATTTTTCCTTGTTATCTGGGTTGTTTGCTTGGCTGCTTGGTGTTTTTCTTGAGTTATTGCTTTTATACACAGTAGAATTTATATATCAGGTTTCTCATCAGTCCATGTATTTTATTTTTAGTATATTGAAAATACAAAAAATTAGGCATTTTTCATTGGTTGGCATTTCCGTATTGGAATATTTATCATTAGCTTAGCGCATTTAGTGAAAGGTTTCATTTTACTTTTGAATTATAGAGTTGAAATTGAAGACTGCACTTTTCTTATTTAGCATATCATTCATTGAAAAGTTAAATATAGACTTTGCATTATATCAGTATTTATTTTCTTGCAGAGTCATAACACCATGAGTTTCACTTCCATACCTTTTTGAGTAACCACGACCAATAAAATTTACGCTTTAAACTAAAATTGACTAGTCACGATTTTATTTTTTAGGGTACACAAACTAGCCTAGGATTTAGTTCCTTGGAATAGGATCTTGTGAGTAAACTTCTCCAAGGAAATTAAATCAACATATGTGTCTTAGACAGGGAGTTGAGAAGTCCATTGTATAATTGGTAATATCAGGAGGCTCCGCTCACACTGGAGTTAATCACGAGGTCGTGCAAAGTTAATTGAAGGGATAACCCCTAGATACTCACCTAGCATCATAGATATTTCTGTGGATTTATTCGTATTTGGGGATCTTTCTAATACCCATACCTCTATGAGAGGCGGTGCTTTCAAGGTTTCAGGATTTTCTACCCTGCCCATACGGTGATCTAGACTTATGACTGCTTGCCTGTGCATTAGTTATACAATGGTTTATTAGTTTCTTGACTTAGGTATATCATAGGTTACTTGCAGGGGTTATTCTTCTTGTATCCTAAGTCAGATAGGGGTCGGAAAACGCACAACCTTTATGGAGGATTACCTCTCCGAGGGGATCTGACCGAATGGTTGTTAAGCCTACGAGGACCCTTATAACTCATTATGTTACCTCCAAACTTTAGCAGGGAGTCTCAGGTCCCTCTTGGATGAGACATACCTTCTTTAGCAAGGGAGGCCACTCAACCACTTTAGCCCATTTGCATGCGTATTGGCCATTTGACTTTTTGGTATGCTCTTTGACGACTAGTTGGCCTTAGGATATATTTTTATTCATTGGAGAGTCATAAGTTGTCATGGAGTCGGACCAACTTTTTCACAAATCCCGTCAATTGTTACAATTACCACCGATTTTCGAGTTCTTGCCTTCTAAAAGACATAGATTTATCAGGAGTGGTACACACACATCCACTTTTTAGACTTGTGGTTCCACAAGGATGAGTACCGAGTCTAGTCTTCAGAACACTGGGATTTCTTTGACTCCCAATCCTACTATAGTTAATGGCACCCCTTCGACACCTATACCCACTACAGTTGCAGTACCAGAGGCTTATACCGGTACTATGGCTCGACCTATAGTTAATGATTCCTCTCTTGCGTCAAACCCTTTTGGGGGTTTTGGTCACTCGCTGAGTTACAATGTTTAGAACATCCCTATGGCTTCTAGTCCATTTTTTATGGTATGCCTAACTTCACTTCACAGTTTTCGACTACTATCCCAGCTGTTGGACCTAACAATAGATTTGGACTTGGGGGAACTACACATCCTTACACTCCTTTCCCATTTGGTGGTTCTCATATACCCCAAGTGAATCCTAATGTGGGAAGTGTCTCTATTATTAACCCTGGGTCTAACCCTTCTACAGATGGATGGAAAAACCCATCTAGTGGGCACGTTCCGCCCTATATCCCTATCCCCTTGGTGCGGATTTCGACCAATAATTTTGGCATGATGAATCCTCTTCAATCCTCTAGGTTCCCACCTAGAGGAGGTCAGTCTTACACTTTGGGCACTTCCCAACCTGGATCTAACCCATTTGGGGGCAATTTTAACAACCCTAATCTTGGATCTAATCTAAATGGGGGAAACTTTCATAACCCTTATCAAAAAATTCCTGCTAGAATGATGCCCAATCCATATTTTATGAATAAGCTTGGAGGAGGGTCTTTTAATCCCATACAAGGTTTTGGTCCTTACCAGAATCCTAGATGGAATTCTGTTCCTAACACACAATATTTTGCGGGAGGATGGGGCTAGGTGTCGCAACCTCGTATTCCCTTTCTGGCCACTCTTAATTTTCCAGATTTGTCTGAACTAATGAATGACCTAGTGAGTCATGATCCCGCATGGCCCCCTGTCCCTACCAAACTTCCCTCAAATATTCCAAAGTTTGAGGGTAATAATGTCGAGGACTCTGGTGACCACGTCACTACTTTTCACCTTTGGTGCTCATCAAATTCTTTGAATCATGATTCTATTAGATTACGATTGTTTCAATGCACTCTCATTGGAGTCGCGTTGCAATGGTACATTGAGCTACCTAGGGGGATGTATGGATCTTTTCATTAGTTGGTGCTAGCCTTTCTCAACCACTTTCAACTTCCCATTCATTATGATGTTGGCCTTGAACTTTTGTCGAATTTACGCTAGGGTATCGACACTCACATCTTGGACCATATCCAGGAATGGCGTAGGCGAAGGTGGTTGGTTAAGACTCCTATACCCCCGACCTTTCTTCTAGAATGGTTCCTAAAGGATTTACATGCTCCTATTTCAAAGGACGTTGCTACTTCCGGGGTCTTCAATGAGGAAGAAGCTATCTTTAGAGCCCAACAACTTGATTTGATATATGCTCAGTATGTGATGTTATACCACCTTCTTCCAAATGCACTGTGAACAAATCACAATCCTAGACAAACTCCCGGAGCTCATGCCGATGGAAATGTAAATTCTGCCAATGTAAAATCCATAGACTCGACAACGAAGTCTGCTGGAGGGCCAACCTCGTCTGGATCCTCCAAACCCACCCTATTGGCGGATGTACATTCCGTGCAATCGTCGAAGAACCCAAATGGTGACTGGAAACTAGATGGGAATAAAAGGAAAGGTCGAAATAATCGTAAGGGTGAGAAGAATAATAATAAACCCAAGGACAAAGATAATAATGGGAAATAGAATGATAATGCTGGAGAGGGAAAGAAAGAGAAACATAAGGTGAAGGTTCCTTGTAAACTTTGTATCGATGACCACCTTACACACTTATGCCCCAAACTTGCGGAGGCTACGAGGATTTTAAATCTACCGCCCGTCATGATGACGAACCCATTCCCACACAATCAACACTTAGCCTCGATCTCTTCGAACACCGGAAATGTGTCCAGTGGAAGTCAAAACCCACCGTCGCAAGATGACAATCGTGTTTGCATCAATATGGTCAACACAGAAATTGATATAGCCACCCGCTATTGATATTATATCTCTTCAAAATCTAGTACCATCCTAGAAGCTCCTCCTCCACCCCCAGAGATGAACTTACATATTGAGAAACTAGAGCCACCGCATCATATTCCGAAAGGAGTACTCAAGCGCTATACCCACAACCCTAATTCTAGAGCCGCCTGGAACTACTCTATTGTTGAGGATCTGGGCCAAACCCATTGTGCGATGTCGACTTTGGAGGTACTCCACACGTGTCCATCATAGAGGAATGCCTTACTCTCTACCTTAGGAGATTTAGAACCTCGTGGCTTGAAAGTTATCAAGTTTGATGTCACGGACGTGAAGCCTCGCTTACCCTACCATGTGGATTTTCAAATCCACGTGGAGTATTCCAAGTATACGATCAAACGAGTGGTCATTGATGAAGGTGTTGCCACTTGCATGATGTCCCTGGTCTGTTGGAAAGCTATCAGTTCTCCGACCTTTTCCAAGTAATCAAACATGTTGACTACATTTGACGGTCATTCCTTCCACCCTCATGGTATTCTTCCCGCCTTTCCGGTCCAGTTAGGTGGGAAGACGGTAGAGGTGCAAGTAGAGGTAGTTTATGCACCTCTCAATTATAACTTGTTACTAGGTCACAATTGGACCTATGCTATGGTCGCTGTCGTATCGTCCGTTTTCCATGTACTTTATTTTCCTCATCAGAGGGAGATCATGATGATCGACTAGTTATCCTTTGCGTACTCTAGTCCTAACACATATGTTGGACCGTCAATCCCTGTGATTGACAATTCTCAGCCAACAACTAAGAATATGGGTGTTGGAATGTATTCTTCCCTCAAGGGTACTTTCAACTTCTCAGCACCGATCCATCACGTTTATGCCATGTCTAGTAGGCTTGCTTCGACTGGAAGGTCCATACCTTTCCACACTTCCTATTTTAGTGATCCATGGATGCTACCTTCTCTGACTTCATTGGGTGAAGGACAGTTGCACGCTGTCATGGCTATGCCACTATCGACAACGGAGATTGCGTATCAAGCCATTCTTGACTTCTCTGTCAATCCCGATCCTGTTACCTCACAAACAGATGAGGAGGATCCCGTTCTTAGGCCTGTATGGGCCACCTCGTTATCTTGTTCACATGATTTCTTAGATGAGACTTTTCCTTCGGACGAAGCTATCCTCGAAGCCATGAATGGTTCTGAGAGACCTTGGGATGACATGCATCATCAATCTTATTTTCTCCCAAGTCTTGTAAGAATCGAGCAAGATGATTTTCGATCTACCTTGAGTGAGATAGTCAGTCACGCCGTAGTTCCACTTGATACGCACAACATTTATGCCGAAGGAAATATGGAGAGTATTTCTCCTACCGTCTCGATCGATATCTCTTGTACCCCTGGCAAGATTGAGAACGCAAATATAGGTGCATATTGTTCACCAGAAGAGATTCTGATCTACACCAACCTATTCAAAGAATTCTGAGATGTATTTTCTTGGTCATATGAAGAGATTCCAGGGATCGACCCCCATATTGTCGAACATGAGATTAGGACTTATCCGGATGCTAAACCAGTTCAACAATGTCTTAGAGTTGTTAATCCTAGGAAGGCCTCCACTATTAAGACAGAGGTGGAGAAGCTACTTAATGATGGCTTCATCTACCCGGTTCCCTTAACCAAATGGGTATCCAACCCCATTCCTGTGAATAAAAAGCAAGGAACCATTCGTGTGTGTATGGACTTTCGTGACCTAAACAAGGCTTGTCCTAAAGATAACTTCCCCACACCGTTCATTGATCAGATTCTCGATGAGTGTGTGGGAAGCAAAATATTTTCCTGTATGGACAAATTTTTAGGATATAACCAAATCCAGATCAAACCTGCGGACCAACACAAGACGAAATTTATATGTCCTTGGGGTACTTTTGCATACCAAAAAATGCCTTTCGGCCTGAAAAACGTCGGAGAAACCTTCCAACGCGCCATAACTTTCGCTTTTCACGATCTGAAGCACATAGTCGAAGCTTACCTTGATTATATTTCTTCTCACTCTCGCTAGAGAGTGGATCATGTTACACACCTTCGACTAGTTTTTGAAAGATTCTGTTACTATAGAATCCGGTTAAACCCTCACAAATGCATCTTTTGTGTTAAGTCTGACCGTCTCTTAGGATTCCTAGTTTCCGAGACTAGGATCACAGTAGATCCTCTTAAGGTTGAGGCAATACTTCAATTTCCTCCCCTGCACATGATTAGACAACTTCAAGGTTTAAAGGGGAAAGCTAACTTTCTACGTCGGTTTATAGTGAATTATGCCAATATCACTAAGGGTTTCATGCGCCTATTGAAGAAATACACTCCTTTATCTTGGATGTGTTATCACTATGTAAATTCCCAGAGGTTGTTGTGAGGTAAGAATAAATCTAACATAGGTAACCTTAACCAACCGCTTTGAAACTGGGAGCTAGCCCTACCAGTTTCAGAGAGGGATCTCTATGTGAGTTTTAGATTTGTTTAGATTTTCAATATTTTAGGCTAGTTAAAAAGAATATAACCGAGTTGTTTGTATTGTTTTAAATGAAATGGCTGAAATATAAATCACACATCCATTAGGCTATGGGGTTTGTATTATAAAAATCGAGATCAAAGAACAACTTTTTAAAGGATACTTTCACAAGGAAGGATAATGAAAGCTACTGGATTCTTTAGGAATAAAAAGATGGATAGTAGAAAGATGAGATAAACACTAAGAATAAAGAAGCATTTAAGAATTTATTTATCGTATTGTTAGAAGACAAATAGTAAGATCTTTTAAAAGTCGTAAACAGAGTATATGAAATAAATTTTGCAACTTGACTCCTTCTAAATGATCAGAGAAGAAAATATATGTGATTACGAAGACAGAAAAACCATTAACAATGAAAAGAACACATCACCAATAGTTAACACACATGAATCCTGTGAAAATCTCTCTTTTATTACTAGTAGATCCCTTGATAAAAATTACAGTGCTTCATCTTGCTTGGGCGTGAGATCAACCCTCAATACTTCGAAGCTTGAAGTATTTATAATCAAAGTTACAATGATCCTATCATAAATGATTAGGTCGTGAAAGATGCTAAATCTAACCGACTAAATAACGGAATACAAAAATATAACAACTGCTGATGATGTGTTGAAACTTCATGCTGGTTTTTCTGGGACGACCGTTGGTGAGTCATTCACATGACATTGAATGTTGCGCCTGATGACTTAAATGATACATGTCATCTATCATTCGATTAAGTTCCACAACTCCTCCCACCTTTATTGACTGGGTGTGGTGACTTTGAGAATTATCTGGTAGATCTCATCCACTTTTGTATACTTGGCAAATGTCAGCTTGACAGTAAAAATATACTTGATCTCATGTTGTATGCTGAGGTCTGGCTGCAAAGTTTCTAAGAACGCCTTGCCTGTAATACTTCCCTATATTCCCGAGAACTTGGAACTGTCCTTCGCCACCATGGAAATCTTCTGCTTGTAGTCAGATAAGGCCATTATCTTATCATTTAGAACCAGCCAACTGAGAAAACCTTTTTTCTGCAAGGCATCAATTTTGCTGAAAATTTTCTTAACTCCGACGTCGATGTTTTGGACTTTCTCCTCCAGCTGCAACATCAACCCCCTTTTGGTCAGAATTCTCTTGACTTCAAGGATGGTTTCGGTCCTATTTTCGATTTGTAGGTCTTCTAGCTCTTCTTTGGTATTTGAATTTAGAAATTGAAAGATTTTGTTTGCTTCAGTGAGCATGTCCCCCAACTCTCTTTTTATCTTATCAATGGCCCGTCTTCTCCTCAACACTAGTTCGTTTTGTTCGATCATGATTTGCACCATAGGCCAAATATCCTTTATGGACTCAGAGATATCCAATGGAATGTTTTTATTCTTAATCCTCATCTCCAAAATGATCCCACATGGATCATAGTGCCACAGGAAACTAGCGTCAAACTTCATTTCCTTCAGAAACTTTTCTGCCTCTTCCCCAACGCCTCGACTATTGCAAACAAAAGACCATATTTTCCCTTTAATTATGAGCTATTGTTTCTTATTCAGAGACACAAAGTGTATGTCGTTTGCATTTATCATCTGTCTAATGTACTGTAGGGAAAATATCCTCATGGGTAAATACTTGGGCAACTTGTATGGAGCTAACTCACACCCATATATTCTGATCTCAGTGTGATTTTGGTAAAGATACCAATCTCCGGTTTTTGCAAGCTCTCAGAGGTGTAAAATCCTCTGAATCTACTCATTTATTCTTGGTTCTGATTTTCCACTAAGCATGCTCACCACTGGGTGGTAAAACTACTCGATGAACTGTTTGAAACTGAACTCTGTGGATTTTTTTCTGAGCAGCGAAGTCCAAGATGTTACCACCTGCGACTTCCCGTCCTTGTCCATTTTCTGCATCGAGAAAGAGAACCTATCCACTTGAAATAAAGTGAACATGTAATCCAGTATGGAGGAGTACTAGAACATGCCCTTTGTGGAGAATTTTGAAAACTGCTTGTGAATATTCTCTGCTAGGAAGGTGTTGTAGTTGAACTGAGTGGTGGGATTTTCCTCGGTAGAGAAAATGGACAAAAAAACCCAATATAGGTTCATCCACCCATTCATCTGAAAAATAACCAAGCAGACAACAGATTGATGAAATGACTTCGTTTCCCTTTTCTGAGAACAGGGAGGAAGGATACGGGGGATTTATCTTGGGGAACTGAGCATCTTGTGGGAGGAAAAATTCAAAGATTTGGGCTCTTTGAGGAAAATATAGTTTCTGGTATAACTCTGTTATGATTTCAAGATTTAAAGGGGAGGCAGATTCAGTTATGGGTATCTGCATCATCTGATCAATGGCCTCTGGTGTGATGAAGAATAAAGTTTCTCCCGATGACGAGACTATAGATTTCTGGTCGGGGACGTAATGAGCCTAGCATTTGAGGGCAAATTCAGGGAAATGATGGACCTGTGGGAAAATATATAGAGGAAGATTGGACTCCCAGATCCCAATTTCATCGTTCTGATCTAAGAAAGTGTCTTTGAGCCATGACTGCAAATACGCAAAGTCAAATTCACACCTTGCATATGATATTATATGATCTTTGTCGGCCAATGGGATCTTGTCGAGGTCAATAAGATGTGGGAGGAAAGGATTTTCCCTGGCTTCTGCTTTCTTGGATTTTGGTGCCATAGTTGTGAAAAATACCTGCAATTCAAACAAAAACGTTAGTGTTAATGGATTTGTTTGGGCTGTTGATTGAATCAGAGAGGAGACAAGGAAACTTTCTAATGTGAGGATAAGATGAGAAATGGATGAGTGAAGGAGAAAGACAAGTTTTGGGTGAACGGATACCCGTTGGGCATGGGGGAGAAATCAACAGGATTAAAGGATAAGTTAACCTGTAATAAATGGCCAACGGGTCATTTGGAGAGTGAGATGGCAGGTGAAAAATGGGTGATGAGTACAACCGGGTGACGTGGAGGGTGTTGATTGGAGACTAGCAATGGTGAGGGGACTTGTGACGAGTGAAACAGGGGGGATGGACTGATAGATTTATGAGATGGGACTCGTAGGGGAAAAAGTGGAAAGTGATGTCATGATACGACAGTGGTATGCCAAAAAAGTGGTAAATAGTAAGTGGTAAAGAGGTTTGCGGTAAGTGGTGGGAGTCTGATGCAATAGATTCTTGCCATGTTAGAGCAGGGGGACTGCTAGAAAACCATTTTATTCTGGACCCCCCCCCTTCGTTAAAATCAGAACGGTCAGGGGGGTCCGAAAAGTATTGTTAGACGCCCATCCA
>ML784017.1:266636-286527 GCA_009831015.1 Picea engelmannii
AACCATTAAAAGAAGAATGATCGAGGGGGTCCAGAAAAACTTGTTGGCCGTAGATCTAAATGCCGGTGTCTCATCCGTTCATTTGTGTGCTCTCTTTAATTTGCCAGCGCAAAATCATATCTGCAGTGGAGACTTACGCTTGCGCCTTTTTGTGGGTTTGCTCAACTTTCCCTGCTTTTGTTTCCATGGGGGTCAGACAACATACTTTCAAACTTCAAAGATATGAATCAACATCGATCATCATGCATGTTTTATTGAGATCAATCCAACTAACCTCTGCTCTAACCTAAGTTCTAACATACTTCCCTGTGACATTTAGTCTAGATTAAACTGTTGGACTAAGAAATTACTCTACCTTAGGGTTATTTGACCAAGATTAGGGAGTTTGGTCAAATTTATTCACTAGCTAGCCTATCTACTTGGCCAAGCTTATTCATTAATCCTATCAACATCAATTTAAAAGGACTTGGCCATGCTTAGACTGTATGTATCAATCCATTGTTATTGCATGGGTATTTATTTAATTTCTTTTATGCCCACTTTTATTCTTTTGTCATTTTCTTTTTCTTTTCTTTCTTTTTCAGAATGCAGTAATCTCTGTAAGGAAAAAACACTAAAGGGAAAAAAATACTATCAACAGTTGATCCTATAAATTATAGGGTTATAACAGTGGCTCCACCTGGGGATGGTATCCTCCTTGCGAGATGCCAAGAATCCTGTTTCTCATGGCCTTGAAGAATTTCTTCTAAAGCTTCTTCTGTTATCTGACTTGCTTTATTTCAGAAATTTTGATGACATTTTCAGTGTCTTAGGGCCTTCTCCGTGGGCTTCAAACACCTGAACAAAAACACGCACACCTAAAATACTTGTACAAGAAATGATATATATAATTGAATGGAATGGTGATCTCTCTACTGAGGTGGCAAGTAATGCTTCAACATCCTGTCATTTATGGGTCCCCTTGGCAGGTCTGATCCATCACTATTAGAAAGTAGAAAAAAATTATTTCCTTTGAAGGCCTGAATGGTGTAAGGACCCTTCCACAAGCTATTGAACTTTCCATGTTTACCTTTATTTTCATTTCTGGAGTCCCACATCAAAACTAGATCACCCAATTCAAAGTTATCCTCTTTGGTTCTCTTGTCATAAATCTTTTTAATATTTTCCTAGATCACTTGAGTTCTATTGTAAACTTCTTCTCTAGATTTCATTTGGTGGATCATTTGAATTATTCTTCGCTGGACATCGTTTGGTTCTTCTTATGATTCTTGCAATAGTTTCATGACCGAAACTCCTAATGAAAGGGGAAAAACTGCCTCGATGCCATACACCAAATGGTATGGAGACATACCAATCGATCTTTTGGTGCTAATTCTGTCAGCCCAGAGTGTGAAAACCAACTTGTTATGCCATGATTTCTTGTTTTCCTGCAGTGTCTTTCTGAGAATGTTCACTAGACTTTTGTTAGAAGACTCAGCTAGCCCATTTACCTGTGGGTAATAAGTCATCAAGTGTCCCAAAGTAATATGATATTGATTACAAAAATCTATGAGCCTTTTGAATCTGAAAGATGCTGCATTGTCAGTTATAATTTTTCTAAGGCATCCAAAACGAGACAAAATGTTAGTTTCTAAAAACTTAATGATGACAGAGTCAGTAGCTTTCCTGCATGGTATAGCCTTGATCCACTTGGTGAAGTAGTCAGTGGCCGTAAGGATCCATTTATGTTGGCCCGAAGAGGGAGGATGTATTTCACCAATGAAATCTAGCCCCCATTGTTGGAAAGGAGATTCAACCGAGATGGGTTTCATTGGGAGTGGAAAAAGCTTCCTTTTACCTTAAAAACTCTGACACTGGTGGCAAGAATTAACCTTCTGGTGAATGTTAGCAAACATAGTAGGTCAGTAAAATCCAGCTCTTAGAATCTTGTTGGTTGTGGTCTTCCAGCTCACGTGCTCACCACAGTCTGCTGCATGAAAATCTTGAAGAACTTTGTCAACTTCATCTTTTAACAAGCAATTAAGCAAGATACCACCAGGATCTTTCCAATGGAGATTTCCTTCCGGAACACAAAACTTCAATGCTTTCAATTTAATAAATCTAGATTTGGTCTTAGTCAAACCTGGACGAGCTTGTAAATTGTGGAGTACAAAAGTGAGGTCTGCATACCAAGGGCAATTTAAGAATGCCTCTTTTATATTTGGAGCTACCTGCTCTTCTAGTCTATCTATTGCATCCAAAAAGTTAATATCTAAAGCATCAAAATTAGAATCAACCATCAGTTTGGCCAAACCTTGTCCTTTGATCAGTTTAGTAGGTTTTATTTCAATGTCATATTCCAGAATGACTGCAATCCATTTTCCTCTTCTTCCATCCGGATTATCCTGTGTTAGAATATCTTTTACCACTTTGTTTGGGACGTATGCAATTGTGTGAGAGTGGAGAATATAGACCCTAAAATATTTTATAGCCTTTACCAGAGTGAAGGCTTGTTTCTCCATAATGTTATAATTCAATGCTACGTCTCTTAAAGCTTTGCTGAAAAAGGCTATGGGTTGCTCATACCCTTCACTATTTTTCTGCAACAATATTGTTGCTATAGTGTGCTCAGATGAGAAAGAGAAAAGAGAAAAGACTTTGGTATAGTCTGGGCTAATCAAAATTGGGGCTTGGGTGACAACATGTTTCACCTGCTCAAATGACTGTTTGAACTCAGTGTTCCATTTGATTTTGGTGTCCTTTTTTAACATATTCGTGATATTCTTGAGAAGCTCGGCCAAGTTTGGTATGAATCTTCTAAGGAAATTTATTTTGCCAATGAAATATTGTAGTTCTTTGAGGTTCCTAGTGTGTTCCACCTCCTGGATGGCTTCTATCCTGCTGGGATCTATTTTAATTCCATCTTTTGAGATTATGTGTGCAAATAGTTTTCCCTCTAACCCGAAGAGGATTTTCTTAAGATTCAATGAAATCCCGAATTTCCTACACTTCTCAAACACACGTTTGAGGTGGAGTAAATGTTCTTTGTCGGATTTGGAGTAAACAGTTACATCATCCAGATAAATGACTATAAATTTCCCAGTCTCATCCACAAAGGCAATATCCTTTGCTCTTTGGAAAGTATCCCCAACGTTCATCAGACCAAAAGGCATCTTCACATACATGAAGGTTCCCTAGGGTGTGGTAAACACTGTCTTCTCTTGATTTTCCAGATGGACCATAACTTGGTTTTAACTAGAGAAACCATCTAATAAGGAGATCCTGCTAGATCCGACCACCTTTTGTAAAATATGGTCCATTTTGGGTAAAGGCTAATTGCCTTTGAGGGAGACTTTGTTTAGACCTTTGAAATCTATACAGAATCTGATCTAACCAGTTTTCTTCCTAGTTGGAACTAGGTTAGAAACCCATTTCAAAAATCTTAAGGGGACTATAATCTTGGCATCATACATATTTTTGATTTCTTTCTCTATTAGGGGAAGCAACTTATCCTAAGTTTCTGTCTGAAAGGTTTGTGTTCTTATTTTATAGGAATCCGGTGCTGTATGATACTTATGTCATAGGATTTTAAGTCCTCATACCCCCAAGAAAAAACATCTATATATTCCTTTAAAAGTGAAATGTATTTGATTTTCTGCTCTTGTGGCAGAGATTTAGATAATTTTACCATTTTGGGGTTTTCTTCTGTTCCTATGTTGCAATCTTGAACCTCTTTACCACTAGCTTGAATTTTAGGTTTTTTGGCCACATCGTTAAAATCAAACAAATCTTCCAATGGAACTAAACCTCTAGGTAATACATTATTTTTCAATTGCAGAATATCAGAATGTACATAATTTTCATTGAATTCTTCAACATCTATTGTATTTACACTGTTATTCTCAAAAAAAGATTTATTTACAATTTCGTCACCATTTTCTAAATCTATGTTTGTACATTCAAACTCATTTTTACATTGTAGAAAATCTTCAATTTGATCATCATTTCCAAATACCTGCCAATATCTGATGTTGTCAGGAATGGTGGGTCTGCACTTCACCTCCATTGTGTACTTGCGAGTCGGACACAAAGGGATTTTATAAGTAGCTGCTAATGTAGCCAGTCCGTTTGCAAGTATATTTTGTCCTCTAGGCATCACCTGCAAATCAACCTTAGTAAAACATTAGAGATCATCTAAAACAACATTTCTATAGGCTCTAAGTCTGGGACAAAAATACTATCAACAGTTGATCCTATAAATTATAGGGTTATAACAGTGGCTCCACTTGGGGATGGTATCCTCCTTGCGAGATGCCAAGAATCCTGTTTCCCATGGCCTTGAAGAATTTCTTCTAAAGCTTCTTTTGTTATCTGACTTGCTTTATTTCGGAAATTTTGATGACATTTTCAGTGTCTTAGGGCCTTCTCCATGGGCTTCAAACACCTGAACAAAAACACGTACACCTAAAATACTTGTACAAGAAATGATATATATAATTGAATGGAATGGTGATCTCTCTACTGAGGTGGCAAGTAATGCTTCAACATCTTGTCATTTATGGGTCCCCTTGGCAGGTCTGATCCATCACTATTAGAAAGTAGAAAAAAATTATTTCCTTTGAAGGCCTGAATGGTGTAAGGACCCTTCCACAAGCTATTGAACTTTCCATGTTTACCTTTATTTTCATTTATGGAGACCCACATCAAAACTAGATCACCCAATTCAAAGTTATCCTCTTTGGTTCTCTTGTCATAAATCTTTTTAATATTTTCCTAGATCACTTGAGTTCTATTGTAAACTTCTTCTCTAGATTGCATTTGGTGGATCATTTGAATTATTCTTCGTTGGACATCGTTTGGTTCTTCTTATGTTTCTTGAAATAGTTTCATGACTGAAACTCCTAATGAAAGGGGAAAAACTACCTCGATTCCATACACAAAATGGTATGGAGACATACCAATCGATCTTTTGGTGCTAATTCTGTCAGCCCAGAGTGTGAAAACCAACTTGTTATGCCATGATTTCTTGTTTTCCTGCAGTGTCTTTCTGAGAATGTTCACTAGACTTTTCTTAGAAGACTCAGCTAGCCCATTTACCTGTGGGTAATAAGTCATCAAGTGTCCCAAAGTAATATGATATTGATTACAAAAATCTATGAGCCTTTTGGATCTGAAAGATGCTGCATTGTCAGTTATAATTTTTCTAGGGCATCCAAAACGAGACAAAATGTTAGTTTCTAAAAACTTAATGATGACAGAGTCAGTAGCTTTCCTGCATGGTATAGCCTCGATCCACTTGGTGAAGTAGTCAGTGGCCGTAAGGATCCATTTATGTTGGCCCGAAGAGGGACGATGTATTTCACCAATGAAATCTAGCCCCCATTGTTGGAAAGGAGATTCAACCGAGATGGGTTTCATTGGGAGTGGAAGAAGCTTCCTTTTACCTTAAAAACTCTGACACTGGTGGCAAGAATTAACCTTCTGGTGAATGTTAGCAAGCATAGTAGGCCAGTAAAATCCGGCTCTTAGAATCTTGTTGGTTGTGGTCTTCCAGCTCAGGTGCTCACCACAGTCTCCTGCATGAAAATCTTGAAGAACTTTGTCAACTTCATATTTTAACAAGCAATTAAAAAAGATACCACCAGGATCTTTCCAATGGATATTACCTTCCGGAACACAAAACTTCAATGCTTTCAATTTAATAAATCTAGATTTGGTCTTAGTCAAACCTGGACGAGCTTGTAAATTGTGGAGCACAAAAGTGAGGTCTGCATACCAAGGGAAATTTAAGAATGCCTCTTTTATATTTGGAGCTACCTGCTCTTCTAGTCTATCTACTGCATCCAAAAAGTTAATATCTAAAGCATCAAAATTAGACTCAACCATTAGTTTGGCCAAACCCTTTCCTTTGATCAGTTTAGTATGTTTTATTTCAATGTCATATTCCAGAATGACTGCAATCCATTTTCCTCTTCTTCCATCCAGATTATCCTGGGTTATAATATCTTTTACCACTTTGTTTGGGATGTATGCAATTGTGTGAGAGTGGAGAATATAGACCCTAAAATATTTTATAGCCTTTACCAGAGTGAAGGATTGTTTCTCCATAATGTTATAATTCAATGCTATGTCTCTTAAAGCTTTGCTGAAAAAGGCTATGGGTTGCTCATACCCTTCACTATTTTTCTGCAACAATACTATTGCTATAGTGTGCTCAGATGAGAAAGAGAAAAGAGAAAAGACTTTGGTATAGTCTGGGCTAATCAAAATTGGGGCTTGGCTGACAACATGTTTCACCTGCTCAAATGACTGTTTGAACTCAGTGTTCCATTTGATTTTGGTGTCCTTTTTTAACATATTCGTGATATTCTTGAGAAGCTCGGCCAAGTTTGGTATGAATCTTCTAAGGAAATTTATTTTGCCAATGAAATATTGTAGTTCTTTGAGGTTCCTAGTGTGTTCCACCTCCTGGATGGCTTCTATCCTGCTGGGATCTATTTTAATTCCATCTTTTGAGATTATGTGTGCAAATAGTTTTCCCTCTAACCCGAAGAGGATTTTCTTAAGATTCAATGAAATCCCGAATTTCCTACACTTCTCAAACACACGTTTGAGGTGGAGTAAATGTTCTTTGTCGGATTTGGAGTAAACAGTTACATCATCCAGATAAATGACTATAAATTTCCCAGTCTCATCCACAAAGGCAATATCCTTTGCTCTTTGGAAAGTATCCCCAACGTTCATCAGACCAAAAGGCATCTTCACATACATGAAGGTTCCCTAGGGTGTGGTAAACACTGTCTTCTCTTGATTTTCCAGATGGACCATAACTTGGTTTTAACTAGAGAAACCATCTAATAAGGAGATCCTGCTAGATCCGACCACCTTTTGTAAAATATGGTCCATTTTGGGTAAAGGCTAATTGCCTTTGAGGGAGACTTTGTTTAGACCTTTGAAATCTATACAGAATCTGATCTAACCAGTTTTCTTCCTAGTTGGAACTAGGTTAGAAACCCATTTCAAAAATCTTAAGGGGACTATAATCTTGGCATCATACATATTTTTGATTTCTTTCTCTATTAGGGGAAGCAACTTATCCTAAGTTTCTGTCTGAAAGGTTTGTGTTCTTATTTTATAGGAATCCGGTGCTGTATGATACTTATGTCATAGGATTTTAAGTCCTCATACCCCCAAGAAAAAACATCTATATATTCCTTTAAAAGTGAAATGTATTTGATTTTCTGCTCTTGTGGCAGAGATTTAGATAATTTTACCATTTTGGGGTTTTCTTCTGTTCCTATGTTGCAATCTTGAACCTCTTTACCACTAGCTTGAATTTTAGGTTTTTTGGCCACATCGTTAAAATCAAACAAATCTTCCAATGGAACTAAACCTCTAGGTAATACATTATTTTTCAATTGCAGAATATCAGAATGTACATAATTTTCATTGAATTCTTCAACATCTATTGTATTTACACTGTTATTCTCAAAAAAAGATTTATTTACAATTTCGTTACCATTTTCTAAATCTATGTTTGTACATTCAAACTCATTTTTACATTGTAGAAAATCTTCAATTTGATCATCATTTCCAAATACCTGCCAATATTTGATGTTGTCAGGAATGGTGGGTCTGCACTTCACCTCCATATTGTACTTGCGAGTGGGACACAAAGGGATTTTATAGGTAGCTACTAACGTAGCTAGTCCGTTTGCATGTATATTTTGTCCTCTAGGCATCACCTGCAAATCAACCTTAGTAAATCATTAGAGATCATCTAAAACAACATTTCTATAGGCTCTAAGTCTGGGATGTTTCGTTGCATGGTCACCTTTGATTTGCTTGATAATTAATTAAGAATCACCCCTTACCATTATCTTCTTAGCACCAAATTTCTTCAATAATTTCAGGCCGAGCATTAAAGATTCGTACTCGTCTATGTTGTTAGTACATTGGAATTTCAGTTTGTAGGAATGATTCTCGGAGAACTTTGATATGTGGTTATGCATCCACACTCCGGCTCCAACTCCTTCTTTACTCACAACACCATCGAAGTCCATACTCCAGAAGTCTGCTGGCAATTCCTCATTTTCTTCAACCATGGGGTTTCTTACTTCGACAACTGCTTTATCATCCTTTGGATCAGGTGCCTCATCTTCCAGTTATGTGATTTGTTCTTCAATATCACCATCATTATATATAATAAAATAATCCAGGTCAGAGTGTGCAAAATATAGTGGGTAATTGTGTGGATTTTCCTGACTACTGACCATATACTTCATCAGTGTTTCCCTGTAAAGCCTTCTCTTCTGACCGAAAACCAGAATGGTGGCATAGGACATATCTAGCTGCAAGGTTCCTCTCAATTTATCTCCCCAAGACCTTGATAGCAGGATACCATACTTGGGGGGAATGTCTTCCACGACAATGTCCATCACTAAACGTTTTGCCAGTATTTGAGCCAAGGTAATACACAAGTATTTAATCAGGCCTATACATTTGACCTTGCTAGAGTCGAAAGAATGAAAATCTTTGTAAGGTTTGGTGACCTCGAGTCCCAACATTTCCATCACGGATTTCGGCATTAGGTTGTGAGAGGCACCTGAATCCAGCATAGCATTGTGAAATATCAAATAATGGATATTTAGGATGATGTAAAAAGGGGCCACGATGCCATTATCAGTTTGACCATCAACTTCAAGACCAAACATGAGCTCAGGTTGGTCATCAACAAGGTTTACTGTGTCAGAGTGGAGTACAGATCCTACATTCAAGGCTTTGGTACCCATATCGGGTTCGATACTTAATCTTTTATCACCTGAGACTTGTAAGCGTTCTTGTTCATCAACTCGGAGAGGGGAATGGGAATCTTCAATTTTTCTAGTTCCCCCTCAAGTATGAAAAAAGAGGTGGTTTTGTTTAAACTATGTACTTCTGATTTATCGAAAGAAACTTTGTGGAGAGATGCACATGTTTAAATGGTTGATGAAACTTTTACCCGACTTTTTCTCTTAAGAATTTTTGGAGTTTTTTGCACAAAAGATTCAACATCATTACACCCATGCGCTTTCTTGGGAGGACTTTATGAGGTTTTCTTAGTTTCAACAACCTTCTTCACAAAATTCTCATTAGTATTCTTACTCAAGTTATATTGCCCTTGAACCTCCATTATAGCATTCTCAAAGGCTTGTTGTTATGTTTTCTCAGCTTCCTCATTTACCTATGTTTGCGAGAGGATAAATATTTCATGTTCTTCTTGGGTGAGGAAAATAAACTCATGATCATGATCATCATCACCCATTAGATTTATATGAGCATCATCAAACTCTCAATAACTTCCTCCCCGTCATCAACATAGTTTTCCTAGAGAGGTGGTCTAATCTGCTGATCAGGTCTCCTTTGTTCCCGTTGATATCTAGGATCTCTTTGTCTAATCTAAGGTGGATTTCTCCTAAAGTTCGAGTTTCTGATTTGAGGGGTAGCTTTGTTCTCCCTAGGTGGGTTCCTGTCAATTATGGTGAGTCTCTCCATAAGTTTCTCCATAGATGAGGAGGTAGAAGGTTCTTCCTTGATAGTGACCCTCTTTTTTGTTCTCTGCCTGTCTCTTCTAGCCAAAAGATTTGCTTCTACACTGAAGACACTTTTTTGCATGTCTTCTAGAGTTGTTGCATTTCTTTCCCTTAATTGATATGACATGTCAGTGTCAAAACCATCAAGGAACTTTATTAATGCTAAACCTTGTGTTGGTTTGATTTTAGTCGGGATATAATTGTATAGATTGTTGAAATGAGTGCAGTAATCATGCACTGTCTCTCCTTGGTTTCTTTTGATGTTTTCATACTCTGACAGAATTTGGAGAGGATTTTTATTTACCTCCTACCGGTCTAGGAAAGTCTGATGAAAAATAGTAATATCAGTAATGGTAGCAACACATAAATATTTGAACCACTTTTTCATGTCTCCATTTAGGCTTTGTGCAAATAATCTCATCTGCACATCATCTTCATCTACTTCTTGCAGGTCAAAGTAATCATTCATTTTGTCAACATGTTGTTGTGCATTCAAGGGATTAGTACTATCAAACTGTGGAAGTCTAGTTTGACAATCTTGGGTAATGTTATGTAAAGGAGCAACCAATACCAACGGAGCATATCTTGTCGCGATGATTGGTGGAGGAGGCTGAACAATAGCCTTTGTGACAGGAGAGGAAATGCCTGAAGATATAGAGGACGAAGGGCTTGGAGGAAGGGAGTGACCTGGTGTAAGTTTAGAAGAAACTACAACAATAGTTGAAGTAGGAAGTTCGACGGAATGATGAAGATGGATCTTGTCTAAATATTGACCAACATTTGCGACTAGGTATTCAATCTTATCAGTCTCAGAGTGAAAATGTTGATCAAACTTATCTCTAGGAGAAAGTATCTCAGGGGTTGTGGGATGAAAAACAGCTTGGTCTAAGACCGTTTTACTGACAAAACTATTATATTTTGTCCTGAAAAGACTTATTCGAAAGGGAATCTCAGACTCAAGGTCTGGAAGAACAACTAACTTTTCTAGGATGGAAAAATAACTCGGAAGTGGGCTGTTACTCCTCAGACTTTCTGCAGTGCTTTTTTCCTGAGTAGTCTTTCAGGATTATCTATTACTATTACAGGTTCTGGGTCAGGGTGTGATCTGGTAGAAATTATTTTGCGAGCCAGAAATGTTGATTTTATTCTTCCTTTGGATATTTTAACTACTTATATACAAACTTTAACAACCTCTGAACATTATTTCCAGATAAATTTAGAGTTTGTGTTTCTTCTAGAAATAAAGTTGTCTTTTTTCTAGGAAAAAGAAAACAAGGGGTGGAAAGTTTATTTAGTTCTTCCCCAGTATGGTCTCCATTTATGTTATCACTCTGTAAATTCCCAGAGGTTGTTGTGAGGTAAAAATAAATCTAACAGGGGTAACCTTAACCAACCACTTCGAAACTGGGATCTAGACCTACTAGTTTTAGAGAGGGATATCTCTATGAGTTTTAGATTTGTTTAGATTTTCAATATTTTAGGCTAGTTAAAAAGAATATAACCGGGTTGTTTGTATTGTTTTAAATGAAATGGATGAAATATAAATCATGCATCTATTGGGCTATGGGGTCTGTATTATAAAAATCGAGATCAAAGAACAACTTTTTAAAGGATACTTTCATAAGGCAAGATAATGAAAGCTATTGGATTCTTTAGGAATAAAAAGATGGATAACAGAAAGATGAGATAAACACTAAGAATAAAGAAGCATTTAGGAATTTATTTATCGTATTGTTAGAATACAAACAATAATATATTTTAAAAGTCGTAAACATAGTATATGAAATAAATTCTGCAACTTGACTCCTTCTAAATGATCAGAGAAGAAAATATATGTGATTACGAAGATAGAAAAACCATTAACAATGAAAAGAACACATCACCAATAGTTAACATGCATGAATCCTGTGAAAATCTCTCTTTTATTACTGGTAGATCCCTTGATAAAAATTACAGTTCTTCAGCTTGCTTGGGCGTGAGATCAACCCTCAATACTTTGAAGCTTGAAGTATTTATAATCAAAGTTACAACGATCCTGTCATAAATGATCAGGTCGCGAAAGATGCTAAATCTAACCAACTAAAGAATATAATACAAAAATATAGCAACTGTTGATGATGTGTCGAAACTTCATGCTGGTTTTTCTGGGATGACCGTTGGTGAGTCATTCGCATGACTTTGGATGATGCGCCTGATGACTTATATGATACATGTCATCTATCATTCGATTAAGTTTCACAGCTCCTCCCACCTTTGCTGACTGGGTGTGGTGACTTTGAACATTCTATGGTATATCTCATCCACTTCTGTATACTTGGAAAATGTCGGATTGACAATAAAAATATACTTGTTCTCATGTTGTATGATGAGGTCTAGCTGCAAAGTCTCTAAGAACGCCTTGCCTGTAATACTTCCCTGTATTCTCGAGAACTTGGAACTATCCTTCGCCACCATGGAAATCTTCTGCTTGTAGTTAGATAAGGTCATTAGCTTATCGTTCAAAACCATCCAACCGGGAAAACCTTTCTTATGCAAAGCATCAATTTTGCTAAAAAAATTCTGAACTCCGACATCCATGTTCTGGACTTTCTCCTCCAACTTCAGCATCAACCCCCTTTTGGTCAGAATTCTCTTGACTTTGAGGATGGTTTTGGTCTTTTCTTTAATTTGTAGGTATTCTAGCTCTTCTCTGGTCTTTGAATTCAAAAATTGAATGATTTCGTTTGCTTCAGTGGGCATGTCCCCCAACTCTTTTTATCTTATCAATGGCTTGTTTGCTCCTCAACACTAGTTCGTTTTGTTCGAACATGATTTGCACCATAGGCCAAATCTCCTTTATGGACTCAGAGATATCCAATGGAATATTTTTATTCTTAATCCTCATCTCCGAAATGAACCCACACAGATCATAGTGCCGTAGGAAACTAGCGTCAAACTTCACTTTCTTCAGAAACCTTTATGCCTCTTCCCCGACACCTCGACTATTGCAGATAAAAGACCCTATTTTCCCTTTAATTCTGAGCTACTATTTCTTCTTCAGAGACACAAAGTGCATGTCGTCTGAGTTTATCATCTGTATTATGTACTCCAGGGAAAATATCCTCACGGTTAAATACTTGGGCAACTTGTATGGAGCTAACTCGCACCCATATATTCTGATCTGAGTGTGATTTTGGTAAAGATACCAATCTCTGGTTTTTTAAAGGTATGAGAGGTGTAAAATCCTAGGAATCTCCTCATTTATTCTTGGTTTTGATCTGCCACTGAGAATTCTCACCACTGGGTGGTAAAACTGCTCGATGAACTGTTTGAAACTGAACTCTGTGGAATTCCGTCTGAGCAGGGAAGTCCAAGATGTTACCGCCTGTGGCGTCCCGTCCTTGGCCATTTTTGGCATCGAGAAAGAGAACCTATCTGCTTGAAAGAAAGTGAACATGTAAGCCAATATGGAGGAGTACTGGAACATGCCCTCTGTGGTGAATTTTGAAAACTTCTCGTGAATATTCTCCACTAGGAAGGTGCTGTAGTCGAACTTGGTGGTGGGATTTTCCTCGGTAGAGAAAACAGACAGAAAAACCCAATATAGGTTCATCCACCCATTCGTCTGAAAAATAACCAAGCAGACAACAAATTGATGAAATGACTTGGTTGTCCTTTTTTGAGAATAGGGAGGAAGGAAACAGGGGATTTGAATTGGGGAATGGAGCATCTTGTGGGAGGAAAAATTCAAAGATCTGGGTTCTTTGAGGAAAAGATAGTTTCTGGTATAACTCTATTATGATTTCAATATTGAAAGGGGAGGCAGATTCAGTTCTGGGTATCTGCATCATCTGATCAATGGCCTTTGGTGTGATGAAGAACAAAGTTTCTCCCGATGACGAGACTATGGATCTTTGGTCAGGGAGGTAATGAGCTTGGCATTTGAGGGAAAATTTAAGGAAATGATGGACCCGGGGGAAAATATATAGAGGAAGATTGGACTCCCAGAGCCCAATTTCATCACTCTGATCTAATAAAGTGTCTTTGAGACATGACTGCAAATCCACGAAGTCAAATTCACACCTTGCATATGATATTAGATGATCTTTGTCGGCCAATGGGATCTTGTCAAGGTCGACAGGAGGTGGGTGGAAAGGATTTTCCCTGGCTTCTACTTTCTTGGATTTTGGCGCCATCATTGTGAAAAATACCTACAATTCAAACAAAAACGTTAGTGGTAATGGTTGTGGTTGGGTTATTGATTGAATCAGAGAGGAGACAAGGAAAATTTCTTATGTGAGGATAAGATGAGCAATGGGCGAATGAAGGAGAAGGACTAGTTTTGGGTGAATGGATACCCATTGGGCATGGGGGACAGATAAATAGACTTAACAGATAAGTTAACCTATAATAAATGGCCAATGAGTCATTTAGAGAGTGAGATGGAAGGTAAAAAATGGGTGACGAGTACGACTGGGTGACGTGGAGGGTGTTGATTGGAGACTAGCAATGGTGAGGGGACTTGTGACGGGTGAAACAGGGGGGATGGAATGACAGAGTTATGATATGGGACTCGTAGGGGAAAAAGTGGAAAGTGATGTCATGAAACAGTGGTGGTATGCCAAAAAAGTGGTAAATAGTAAGTGGTAAAGTGGTTTGCGGTAAGTGGTGGGAGTCTGATGCAATAGATTCTTGCCACGTTAGAGCAGGGGGCTTGCCAGAAAACCATTTTATTCCAGACCCCCCTTCGTTAAAAGTAGAATGGTCGAGTGGNGGGGGGGGGGGTCTGAAAAGTATTGTCATCCGTCCAACCACGTGCCTGTTGCTGTATCGTAGAACTGAGGGGTTCCTTTAATGAAATTTTTGGACCGCCTCCCCACCATTAAAGGAAGAATGGTCTGAGGGGGGGGGGTCTGAAATTATATCTCAGTTTAGATCTGGGCACCAATGCCTCAGTCGTTCATATGTGCATTCTTGTTACTCATCATTCCGAACACCCCCCCCCACCATTAAAAGTAGAACGATCGGTGGGGTCCGGAAAAAACTTGTTGACTGTAGATCTAAACGCCGGTGTCTCGGCCATTCATCTATGTGCTCTCTTTAATATGCCAACGCAAAATCATATCTGCAGTGGAGACTTAGGCTTGCACCTTTTTGTGGGTTTGTTCATCTTTCCCTGCTTTTGTTGCCATGGGGGCTAGGCAACATACTTTCAAACTTCAAAGATATGAATCAACATCGATCATCATGCGTGTTTTATTGAAATCAAGCCAACTAACCTATGGTCTAAGCTAAGTTCTAACCTACTTCCCTATGACATTTAGCCCATATTAAATTGTTGGACTAAGAAATTACTCTACCTTAGGGTTATTTGACCAAGATTAGGCAATTTGGTCAAATTTATTCACTAGCTAACCTATCTACTTGGCCAAGATTAAATAGTTTGGCCAAGCTTATTCATTAATCCTATCAACATCAATTTAAAAGGACTTGGCCATGCTTAGACAGTATGGATCAAGCCATTGTTATTGCATGGGGCTTTATTTAATTTCTTTTATGCCCTCTTTTATTCTTTTATCATTTTCTTTCTTTTTCAGAATGCAGTAATCTCTGCAAGTCAAAAACACTAAAGGGACAAAAATACAATCAATAGTTGATCCTATAAATTATAGGCTTATAACAAGATGAGCGAGCCCAGGATTCTTTCGACACTTTAAAGAAAGTCTTAGAATTGGCCCCTCTGCTAAAATCTCCTGATTACAGTAGATATTACTTGTTGTATATTGTCGCGTCTGAAGAGATGATTGGTATGGTTCTAGTTCAGGAGGAATATGAGTTCCATGAGAACGCCATCTACTATCTTAGTCAGAATTTAGTTGGACCTGAGCGTAATTACTCTCACGTTGAAAAGCTAGCTTTGGTTGTCGTTCACGCAGTCCAACATTTACGACACTATATATTTCTTTGCAAGACTACTGTGGTTGCCAATGTCAATCCATTTCAATACGTCCTCACTAGGCGTATCATAGGCGGGAAATATAATAAATGGATTGTCATCTTGCAAGAATTTGATCTCGATTTTTCTTCGGCCAAGTCCAAAAAATTACTAGTTTTTGCAGAGTTAATATCCAATTTTCCATGGTTAGATGAGGATGCTATCCATGTTGATTCGTTTGCAGATGAATACATTTTCCTTATCTCGTCATTTGACCCCTGGTATGGAGATATTGTTTTATATATTCAAATCTTGAAGTTCGCTCAGCATATCTCGCTAGTTAATCGACGACGTGTTAGATACCAAGCCAAAAGGTATACCATCATCGGTGAAACTTTGTATTTCCAAGGAATATATAGTATAGTACGTCGTTGCTTAACTCACGAGGAAGCTGAGTCAGTCCTAAATGATTTCCACAAAGGGGCTTGTGGTGGTCATCTATCTGGGCTTGCGACAACCCAAAAAATCCCGCGAGCCGGTTACTTTTGGCCCACCATATTTAAAGATTGCATTGAAGAAGTTAAGAAGTGTCACCCCTACCAGGTGTTCACTTGAAAAATATGCTCGCACCCAAACCCCCTTCACCGAGTCATTACCGTTGGTCCCTTCACCAAGTGGGGGGTAGATTTTGTTGATTGCAACCCAATTTCAGTTGGGGGGTGTCAACACATTATCGTGGCTATCGACTACTTTACCAAGTGGGCTGAAGCCATTCCTACTATAAAATCTGATGGGAAGACTGCAACCTTCTTCGTGTTCAACCAAATTATCGCCTGGTTCGGTATCCTGAGTGAGATTGTCACTGATCATGGCAGCCACTTTCAGAATGAAATGATGGTAGAACTAGCATCCAAGATGGGGTTTAGACATGGTCACTCATCTCCTTATTACCCCCAGGAAAATGGGCAAGTAGAGGAAGTTAACAAGTCTCTCAAAACCATTTTGCAAAAAACTGTCAGCTGGAGTAATTCTGATTAACACATCATGCTATATCCTACGCTTTGGGCATACCGAACCTCGGTCAATAATGCCACCAGTTTTTCCCCTTTTTAGTTAGTACACGGTGTGGAGTTGATACTTCCTGTTGAATGCGAAATCCCTTCTCTCAAGTTGGCAGTCGAGCTCCTACCTGACACTTCAGATTTAGAGCGATGCATTGTGCACCTAAAGAGTCTTGACGAGTAGCGTCGAGATGCCTTTATGGTTATTGAAGCAAACAAGAAATGTGTCAAGATTCAGTATGACAAGTCTATCTATCCTCGGTTGTATGTTGAGGGTGACTTGGTCCCCTTGTATGACCAAGAAAAAGAACCGCTAGGGGCAAGCAAGTTTAAACCCATGTGGCACGGTCCTTATATCGTGTGATGTGTTCTAGAAAAAGGAGCCTACGAGTTGGAATATTATGAAGGGAATAAACTGGCCGAGCCCAGAAATGGGGTCTACTTGAAAAGGTATTATGCTTGAGCCCTAGGCTTGGGAGAAACCCATTATATACTAATGTAAATTTGGTATATATACATCTTTTTCACCTTTTCTTTTTGTCTTTGGCTTTCTTATCGAGTTTTCCCTTTTGGTTGGCAGATGCCAATGGAGTCTTTGGTCTACATAGGATTCAAAGATGGATATAGTCCTCATACATGGAACTTGCCTTCCACCGCTTGGGTGATTTACTCACTCGAGGGTTTGCTGGTGTCTTCAGGTGGCGTATGCCTAGGGCCATCCACAAACAATGTGGTCGAATATAACGTCGTTCTAGAAGTTCTAATCATGTATCTGATGCCTACACTAATTATGTTTTAGATTGGCATTTGTCACATTAATAATGTAAATAAAACCATTAAATCAATGTACACATTGTAAGATATAAGTAAATTTGAAGATCCCTCTTTATATATTTCAAAAATATATGGTGTTTATATTACAAAATTGGGGCTAAAACCCTCAAAATACATATACAACCGATATACACATCCCATGACATCCATGCCTGTGGCGCTGAATGAACATCATGATAGAACACCACAGTGTTTGCAAGACATCGTAAGAGTTGTACCATGCTCTACATACACCAACAACCTGCCGCTGCTTGGCTTCAGGTAGATCCTCTACCTGAACCATAGGAATCCTCTGTGTCAGATGAGACAGGTTGCCCTGCACATTCTGTAGGACTCTCTCCACTTCTCCTCCCATTGCCTCATCTCCCCGGTGCCTCCTTCTATGTCGTAAGAATCCCTCTGGCCGTTTTGTACCCACATCTACAATCACAAGTATCCAGTTAATATTCAAACACCATCCAAAAATATTTTTGTTTCCTTAAATACAAAAATACAAAAAAATTAAATATGTAAAAACTTTTTACCTATGGCGCCATAAGCGACCCCTGGTGGAAGAGACATATCTGGGTCTCCTCTGAAATCAATCCCCACATAAGGATAGTCATCTAGTGCAATGATTTGTCTCTGCCACCAGAAGAAAAAATCATTGTTGTAGGGTTTTGACACCCTACTTCCCCCCTGTCATTTCATGACTTCGATCCACCGTGCCATAGCTGGATCACGTGGTCCCCTAGGAAGGATCTCTACTCTAGGTCCCAGACCTGGGACCCACTCGAAAAATAAGCTGCAAAGGATAGAGGAAAACTTGAAGTTTCACTTACCCCCCTGCTTTCACTTTGTCTCTATGTCTGATGCAGCGAGGCTGATCCTATGATCCTGGTTAGCATGAGCACACTAATTTTCAGGCTGAGGTTACCTATATCCTGGATAGGGATTTGACTTCCCACTATGGGAGACCCTACAACACAGTGGGTCTCGATGTACTCCTCGACCTTCATCTGACTCCCTTCCCCCCACAACTTAAGGTCCACAACCTTGCCTCGGTGTGAAAGTCCAGTCAAGAAGTAGATGTCCTCTACTTCGATCCTTAATGGTTTTCCATCAAGGATAAATCTCTCATTATCAGGATCCCAATAGCCCACCAACATCTCCAACAACCTCACTTTGGCCCTCATCCCTTTGAGAGACCAAAAATTGTACAAACCACATCTTTTTAGAGCCGCTTGAGCCATCGGATATTGATCCACTACTGCATATACCTCCTCATGCTCTCGCTCTCTCCATTCCAACACCATCCTGCAAAAAAAAAACATTTTTGAGTTAAAAACACTTTTTTTTTTCCATTTGCGTACGTATACACGGTTTATCCACAAAAATTCGCGGGTAGGGCCTCATATATGCCCCCTATGGTTCACATAGGGGCGTATATCTAGTCGTATACACGACCTATTCAGAGAAACCCGCATATACCGAAAACTCCAATTTGCACCCTAAAAAACTAACAAAATAGAATCTAATTCAAAAATTTAAACCATTGAATTTGAAGAGGATGGGATGAAGAGTTACCTGATCGAGACGATTCATGATTCCGTTGCCTATCGCTCCAGCAATCGCTGTTTGAATACTAGAAGTTTTTTAGTCCAAATTGCACTATTTGGGTAAAAATGAAAATGATATAGTAGTTTTTTATTTTATTACTATTTATAAGATATTTTTACCCACTTGATATACTTTTACACTATTGTTTCACCTAATGGACTAATTCAAGAATTGTTTTAAGCTAGTTTTTGCAGTTTTGACTCAATTTTCTTGCGGATTTCAATGTTATAGTTGACCGTTCATATCCTTAGACGGTATATTCATAACCTAGCATATAGGATATGTTGGATTACTGAGGGGGGGGGGGTGAATCAGTAATAGATCAACTTAATCCCTTTTAACCATATAATCCAAGTGCTATATCAATGAATCATTATTATCCAATAACTGCAGAGTAAATAAGCAATGAACAAATGAACAATCATACACATACACAGTACACCAATGTTTTACGTGGAAACCCAAATCGGGAAAAAACCACGGAATGCTTTTTCTTATATGTCTTGAAGAATTACATTCATTGGAAGCACCAACTTCCTTTGTTTTCCAGCTGCAACTGGAAGGAGGCTCCAACCCCCTAGTTTCTCAGGCTACAACCTGAGGGAAGCTCCAACTCCCCAAATCTCTGGCTACAACCAGAAGGAGGGTACAACCCCCAATGTTCTCTGGCTACAACCGGAAGGTGGCTACAACCACATGTCCTTGCCCCATCCTGCCACCCTGAAGTAGAAGTAGAATGATGGAACCACTGTCACACTATCACTGTGAGATATACTGCTGTAAACCTGTACCAATAAGTCTGAACCATGCATCAACCTGTACCTCAACCTATAATCAACCCATAATCAACCTGTACTATAAATAAGTGCATCAACCATGCACCAACCTGTAATCAACCTGTACCATAAACAAGTGCATCAACCATGCACCAA
>ML784017.1:291301-302923 GCA_009831015.1 Picea engelmannii
ATATTTACTTCTTATCAAACATGACAAAAAAATAATGAGTCATATTTACATCAAACACTATTGGGTCCATTACCCAAAACTTTGTGCTACGGGTCTTTCTTCAAGGGTTGACATCAATGACAACCAACCTTAATCAACAGGATAGGTATGTACTCCATCGTGCATTTTTGCATTATCCTTCGACTACCGCTTTTATGCCTTAGGTACAAACCCATTTATTGCGACGCATAACCCCCCATCTGCTATTAATAATGTCGTTAATAAATGGTAGAGACTTACCAAACATGGGTACCCTAGTTAGAACCTCTTTGTCATTTGGTACCCATGCCGAGTTTTTTCTTAGGATAGAGAGTCCATTATAATTCAATACATGACTGTATGATGAACCTCTTTTCTCATTCATGCACATGTGGCCTTTCTACCCACAGACTCCCAAAAATGAGTCTCAATTAAGCTCTTTTCTGACTCATCTAAAAACCCAAAAGATTATCGAGTGATTTGTCCCTTTCACACTCGTTAAAGTTGGACTTGAAAGGTCATGAGTCTTAGTTAAGCTCTTTTCCGACTCACTACCAAAAATTGAAAAGATTGTTGAGTGAACTTGTCTTTTTCACACTCGTAAATTGGATTTGAAAAGACGTCTATTTGTCACAAGTTTACCCCTTTTTCACACCAAGTAGACTAAAATATATAAAAAGGACATTTTTTGGCATTAAGTTGTGATTGCATCTCATGCCCTTGCTTGCAGTATTGAGCCTTTAGTCAGTTCTTGGTTTGTGTTATAAAATATTGTCTAAGCAGTTTGCATCCTCAACCAAGAAGAGCCTTGTTTATACCCTTCACAATTTGACACCCTATACCCTAGAGGGGTCATCACCCCGAGCGTCCATCTCCCACATGCATTTCCTTGCATTAATCATAGGTACATTCCACTGCTGTAACTAGTTTTTCTTACTTGCGACACTCATTCCCTCCTCTGTATCATAGCATTCATTTTTTATGAAAAAACAAAAAAAGACGGGTGGGAAGGGAGTACTATATTGGAATTGGTAGTAGTCATGTCTCCTTTGAATAGAGAAAAAAATTTATTGATTCCTTGTGTCACCATAATTTTGGGTTTAACATGGCCTTAGGAAGCTGATCTCGCTACAGAGATTTCTCTACCAACTGGTTACTCTTGCAGTCCCTATAGAGAACGTTATTGATGCCTCCTGCATCTAATTGTCACATCATTGAGTCCATGTTGTCGGAGTCCACCATATGCCTCATGCTCTTGTTCAAACGAAGTCTATCAACCTCTGTCAGCCACTCCTAAAAAATATTGACTTTGCATGTCGGCCATACCCTCAGTTTGTCTCAGAATCACATGATATTTTGGTCTTATCATGCACCTTGGCCCTATTTTCATCATTGGTAGGTCACCTTGAACCCAATAATCAACATTTCATCATTGGTCATTGACTGGGTGGTTTCCGTTGTGTTTGACGACAAGACATCTATTCACACTTTGGGATTTGTGCAGTGTCTTGGATGCCATTATCCTTATTGGTAGTTTCCCCGCCTTTGTCAGCAAGTTTTTCATCATTGGTTGCTATTTATAGGGTCATTTTTCATTTACCACTTGCATTTGGTACATGCGAAAGACACACGGGCTCGTTGGTTCGTGAACATGTTCTTCGTATGATCCCCACCAAATCATGAAGCTCCTTCTTTGTTCCTCATCCTGACTGATGAGAGATGCCTTAATGCTCTCCTTTCAGCGGGTCTCTTTCCATCGACTTCAACTCATTTATTCTGGATATGGAACCTAGAGTTTTATGAGTACCTTGAGGCTTGCAGTCATTAGTGGCATGCTCTCTTTCCATTGACAGATGGGAATACATCAATGTCTCTGATCAATGGATTTCTCAAGTGTTCGACATCGACTCCTTTTTCACACTTGTAGGAATGTACTTGGTTCCTTGATACCTACTTTCATTATTGGTAGGTTGTCTCACGTTTGTTAACGGTATACCTCAATGACCGATAATCAAACAATATATCATCGTGTTCGACCTCAACTCCTATATTCACATGATGTAGACTTGCAACTTTGGTGGATATTGTAGAAGACTTGAAGACATCACTATGAGGCCGCAACTTTCCTAAGTTGTTGCTTCCCCTTCATTGGACCAGTACCTAGTTGAATTCAGTGATCATGGGAGATCAGATTGTACTCCATGGTATACAGATATCTTCAGATTGATTTTGAGATTGGTTTCACTGGGCCTTGTTCGTGACTATTACAACTTTTGGCATGTAACCACATTTGTATTTGCCTATTCATGGCCATGAAAACTTGTTTGGTATATTTTCCACATGGATCTGCATTGTATTCTTGGCAGCCATGTATGCAAAGTCAGTACATAATGCAATGAGAAATTGAGTTTGTTCAACTAATTCTCTACCACTCCACTTCTGGTTTATTTATAATGTATTTCGACCATCGTAGATACTCCTCTAATCTCACACATAAGGGGGCATCTGTTATAGAATGATTTGCCTCACTATTTTTATCTTGCATAGAGAGCCTTTTTCCATTTCCCTATGCAGAATTATCATCCCTTTTTGATGAATCCAGAGATAAAAATATACATTTTTCCACATATATGCTCCCTATCAATTATACAAGATGCGTATACGCTTGTTGCTCCACTACAACTCATGTATATTGGGATTTGTGCCAGAAAATACAAAATGAGGTCAGGTTTCCATGTCACGACAGAAGATCTCTGATCCTTGGCCTTCCATATACTGGAAACGTTCTGACTCGTCCCTTCAGTTGCATTCTGAAGGCTATAAGAGCACAATTTCGAGCTATGGAAAAGAGGAGAAAGCATTCAACTTTGAGAGAAAAGTTACTATGGAGAAATTACTTTATATTGAGTCTGCATCCCTTTGTCCCTCAAGTATGAACACTATGTTCAGCCCCCAAGCTCTTTCCCTATTATTGAGAGGACCTTATTGCCTCTTTCCTATGAGATTTCCTTTGGTGGAGGATTGGAGTGGTGGAGACCCAGTTGTAAGGAACTTGGTTTCTTGGTTTCGAACCGTGCCGACACGAAAGTCTGTAATGTTGTCACTTCTGCTGATCAATTATTAATAGAAATACTCCTTTCCTTTCCTATTGGTATCTTGAAAATATATGATTATTATCCATGGGCATGTTTGTAATGTTTATTAATGGATTATGCTATCTGATGTGCTAACCGCTTTTATATTATCACTATGTACTTGCTTTGCTTGTTTGTCGAGAAATTCTTGCAGGTATAAAGATTTGGGTCAAAGTGCTCAATGGTGTAACATCATCAAACGTTGGATCGAGGTAGGCCTCTTCCTTGTATTGCACATTAGTTTATATAGCATATGTTGGAATTGAGTTGATTTCTGTAGTCATACCTGTCTGTTGTGGTTTACCCTTGGCCATAGATAGTTTTTCCCTTGTAACACTACTATGATCCTAGTGCGCAGTTCAGGAAAGGCTAGGGATCATTTAAGAAAAAAAGAGTATTAACCCTTTGTTATAGTTGTAAAAGACTGAGACATCTTGCTAAGGAATTCCCTGGAAGAAGACCTAGTTGCCTTTGTTGTAAATCTATGGACCATGAAGTTTTAGATTTCCCTAGAATGATTGCTAAGCTTGAAAAAATAAGTATGAGACAAGAAAACCTTGAGGAAGGTCAAGAAACGGAGACCATGGTAGAACCCCAGACAAAATCAAAGACTGTACTAATGCAAATGAAAGAAGCCCTAAATAATCATAGAGATATCAACTTAACAAAGATATTCAAAGAAAAAGAATGCATAGAAGCAAGAATAGGAGACTTCGACATAGACTATGTTCTAGATGAGGAAACACAGGTAAACATCATGATAGAAATAACTTGGGAAGCTTTAGGAAATCCTGATACGACTCATTCATTGGGATGAATAGGATTATTCAGGGGAAAGATGATAACCCTATGTGGAAGACTCACCCAGGTATCTATGAGTGCTCATGGAGCTTCGACAGAGGAAGATTTTGAGATTGTTAGATTCATTGAGAACAATGCTCCATTTACTATGTTATTAGGAAAAACCTGGATCGAGAAAGATCAGAACAAAAGAAAAGAAGAGGAGGTCCTAGAACAAAAAAAGTGGGTATTAAAAGATTTCATGACTAGGAGAATAACACACTTGATTACAAAACAGGAGAATAGATCGAATCCGTTTAGAACTAGAAACTTGGATGTCAAAGTTGAAAGAACACAATAAGACTCATTGAAGAGTAGAGCACCTACCCTAGAATAAGTATTGGCCTTGAACCCTACGCAAGAACATCAATAACGCGAAGTTACTATGCCAAAAGAAGACAAGAATCAGAATGGAAAAAGGAATACCGAGATGAAGATCACCGGGGAGAAGGCTAGAAAACTCAGCAAGAAGAGAGAAAAGGTAAAAAATTTATAGAAGGGCCCAGAGGGAACTTCACGGAAGGAAGATTTGCAAAATTGGAACTTCGTCAGGATATCAGAACAATGCCCTATGGCACTTCTCCATGGCGAAGCAATATGACCATTGGAAGAATTATAACCATTGGACCGACATTCTAGAATGGTTAGAACAAAATTTATGACCAGAAAATATCGCCATTAGACTATTGGGATCGCGCCGTAACAAATAAAACTGCATTGATGGGAAACTTCTTATCCGTTGGAGAGATCCATTACATCGTGTCTACTTAGTCCGTCGACTGTTGCACTGAGAACACTTTTGCGAGTTGTATCAGAGATAACAAGAGAACCCATTTCTACCACACTGTGTTTAGTAAGATCGACACCGATTCTATTGCTTTTAGCACTCATCCATCCACTCGAGTTTTCTGATCGAGAACATGCATGTCGGACGAGCTTAGCGTTGAGGAGAAGTTAGTCGAGGAAGTTTTAATTGATATGATGGCTGAGAGAGTGATGTCTACAGGAATTCAAGCTTCATCGATGTGAGGAGTGAAACCCTCTTCATCGACTGCTCACGGATCCAGACCATCATGATCGGTAGCAGAGAAGATAACCAAGCACAAAGATGATCTAGAAAACACGAAGTTAATCTTGACCATCTTACCTGACTACATCCCGCCTCTGGCCGGCGTGGTGAGTCATGACAGTGTTCTGAGGAACTTTAATTACACCATGGTTACTTCGTACCTCCCAAAAGGGATACATGCAGTCAAAACGCAGCAAGATAAGATTGTGACATTGAAGTTCAACGAATTCAACCTAGGTGACCGCAAGAATTATAGCATGCTTTCTCCTTACAATTATATGACCAGGACGAAGGGGAAGAACTCGAAAATAATCCCCTAGCCATGGACTATCAACCTCGTCCAGTCCACCCTCTTGAATGTGATGAAGATCCCACAATTTGGAAGGCACTAGGAGCTTAATGCCTTTGTTAAGCTCTTTCTCACCTGTTACCATGGCGGCTACCTATGGCTAGATAGATGCATTACAGTCGATCTGACACTGATCCATAGGATCAACGGATTGAGCATGCAAGGACCTGGCCCACAAGACTTATACCTAAGGAAGGCTTCCGACCGCTCCCTGGCACAGAGAATTAAAGACACTTATGGCGATGTAGAAAAGGGAATGTGAGGTTACAAGGTAGCTTCCATCCAGAATGGCGCAGTGCGCTTGGCCTTCCAGATGATCGAAGAGAAGCTAGTGAGGAAGAACCGATCTACTCAAGTCACATGATTCATTGTTGACCTAGCCAAGAAATGTGTATAAGGACTCCAAATGAACTGGGTAAATTACTTGGTCAACCAACTGGAATTAGACTACCACAAAGCTCAGGATCAGGGCTATGAGTTCCACTTTAGTTGGCTCCTGATCCTCATCGCATTTACTGCTTGAGAAATTCCGAAAGGTGTGACCTTCCCAGACATTGAGTTGTTTGAACCGCTCATTGCGAAGTTCTGCATGCTTTGGTACTCGAGCGATATGGGAAATAAGTGGCAGTCGAATGCAGTCTTTCATACCTATTATCTCCAACTAAAGAGGGATATCAAAGATGCCCCTCACATGGCGCCAAAACCTTGAATCGGTTATGACCCCTCATGAATTTCCACGCATATATACACTTCATTTATATCACTGTGCACATAGATGAGCATAAAGAAGATCTTTAATCGTAATACAATATCACAGAGGAGGACCTTGAAGAGATCACCAAGGATTGGTCAATAGAACTCCTCATATCCGTAGACCCCACAGAAATGTCAAACCCTGAACTAATCGACAACCCTGAGACCACTCATGTAGAAAAGGATTGTCCTAGACCCAGTAGAAGGAAGAAGACCGAAGAGCTCCAGAACTTGAGCAACACATCGGAAGGAACTGCTTCAGTATCACCTGGACGAGGGGGTGATGACAAAGTAGAAGAGATAAATGGAAAAGAGGACCAATAGAGGCAAGGCGAAGTAACACTGCCTAGGGACCCTACTGATGAGGCTAATCCCTTGAAGAAGAGGAAGGTTTCTCCTATGAAACCCACTTCCTAAAAGAAATCTAGAGTCACCTTGACTAAGATGTAGACTGTTCTCATTGTAGATGACTTTGACTTTATCATCGCAACTGTAGTAGATGCATCGTAGGACATCTTGGAGAAACATGAATACAAGCAGGAGGAGATGTATGATAGAATCGAAGTTGAACTCATAGGGGTACAACAAGCCCTTCAATCTAGCTTCACAATATCCACTGCGCCCCCACTAACAGAAGCACCTAAGTTGGGATATGATCTTGCCCAACTCTGCAGACTAGCTTATGTGACCGAAACTCACCTTCATCATGCACATAAAGAAACTGAACATGCCACAGAAACCCTAAAGAAAGTACAAAAAGTAGTCATAGAGAAACGCCAAGTTGCGTAGCAAGAGAAGGATGCCCTCCAAGATAAGTTTGAAGAAGAGAAAGTGCAAATCTAGCAAGAGAAAGAGCAGTTGCTCGCAGATTAGGTGGGAGTAAAATAAGTAGTCAACATAGCAATTCACTCTATGATAGGATTAGAGAAAAAGGAGGGAGACCTAGTGGAACACCAAGTAGAGTAGCTTGTAGAAGCTATCAATAGAGAATCAAAGACCTTGAGCTACGAACAGTGCTAATTACCCCTCAAGACGTGAGAGATCAAAGAGAAGCCACTGCCTGGACCGCAATAGAGAGGATCAGAGAATTCACTCTGGAATGCAAATAACTAAGTGCTCATAGTGCACAGAATTATGAGAGACTCATTGAAGATACTGAGCTGAAGGTACTGGAGTCACAGCTCCAGGAGACAAAGAAGCAAGCAACAACAGTACAAGTGTAGTTGAAGCTCCTGTCAGTAGTTTAAAGAATGAAATGATCCCAAGAAAAACACACTGCTCAACAACAGGTCCACACCATTCAGAGCAAAGTCATGGAAGCGACTCAAAGCCTCCAACCAGTCTAGGATGAAGCTTGCCAATTGTTTGAGGAAATTGAAGTTTGAGGCATAGAGTTGGAACAAGTAGTCGATGTAGTCAAAAAATCGTTTAGAGGGACCTATCAACGAAGAAGTCATCCAAGAGTTCGCTGATCAGGAGGCCCTGGTGCAACAACAGGTCGAAGAAAATCAAGCTAAGATCGAGGATTTTGAAGCACAAATATCCAGACCAGAGTGACTCGGGATGAGTCACAGGTGAGTGTTGGGGGCCTGTTGGCCCTTGACCAAGTTTTAGGATCCTTGGTCATGTTTGACCTACTTTTGGGACTTCGATAGGCTGTCGAAGACGAAGCACAATTCAAAGCATAAATCACGAGATCTTGACCTATTTTTAGGGATTTTTGGGTTTTCGGATAATGTAACGGGAATGGGATGTCGACCCATGGGTTTACCCATGTTTAGGCCCATTTTGTAATGTATAAATAGAAATCTAGCCAATGTAGGAAGTAGTTCGATATATGTGATCGAAGGCCGTAGTGTGTGCTAAGTGCTAGGTGTTAATTTCTAAGTGCAAGTGGCAAGTGTAATTGCTTTGTGCATACTATGTGAGGCTTGTAGAGATAATTTCAAGTGATTGTAAGAGACTGTGGAAGTCTTTTTGTTGTACTTCAGGGAAGGAGGATCTAACGAGGTGCGTAGATCTCCCATCCTCTGTGGAGTAATATATCATGGCTCTGTGCATGTAGAATATTAACAGAAAGAAATAAAGAAGAAGAGTTGGTGGACGTAGCCCTAGGGTGGGGGTGAACCATGTATATCCCGTGTCATGATTTCTATGTGCTTTATGGTGTTGAAATTACTAAGACAACTGAGAGGGGGGGGGGTGAATCAGTTGTAATTGAGATTAAACAAGTTTAAGTCTATTAAAATATTATTAATCTTTCTTCAAGTGATCATCAACAATGTACAACATATGGACAGTAAAAATAAAGAGCATCAGTCACACATAAGGTATACATAGAGACATATTTTCACAAGGAAACCCATAAAGGGAGAAAACCTCTTCTTCTTCGAAATGATGGGAAATCTTTTAAGTTCTGTACATCATATATAATTGAGCACCAACTCAATGTGAGGATGCTACCTCTGTTTTACAAGCTGCAACTTGTTTGAGAGCACCAAATCTCTGGTTTCTATAGCACCCACTAGAAGGAAGCACCAACTCCCTTAATGTTCCAGCACCAACTGGATGGAAGCACCAATTTCCAGTCGCACATGCTTCAACCTGTATAACAGAGAACACTTGTTCTCTCTTGCACCACCCTGCCACCTTGGTTTCTCTGGCTACAGCCAGATGGAAGCTACCACTTCCTGTGTTCAAGCTCTTGCTTGAACCTCTAAGGACAACAATCCTCTCGAGCACCTCCCAACCTCCCTAAAATATGTGTGAATAAATAAACAGTCAACTATGCATATAGATCAATTCTTACCAATCTTCCTTTGTTCTGTAAATCTGGTCTTCTACTAACTGTTTTGCTATTCTTCTCTTCCTTTGTCTGTTAAAAAATTCTGCTCTGCATTAATTTGTTTTTTCATTCTTCTCTGCTTCTGCTTCTGTTCATTATCTGTTACTCTTCTCTAAGTTTCATCTCACACTGTGCATATTTTCAATCTCGCACCACATTCTATGATTTTTCCTTTCTTGCAGTTTCATTCATTTTCCATACAGAACAACCAACCATACACAGTCTGTCTCATTTTCTTTTATACACACACCCATGGCGGTTCCACTTCCCATTTCCTTAGGCAAAATAAAGACAACTATCCGAGCAACTGAAACGCCAACTGAAACGCCAACTGATTTGCAATCATGAGTCTGTTTTGCTAACAGATTCGTAACTGGTGAGTTAACTCTGAGAGAGAACAGTAACCTTCCAATCATATTCCAATTTATCTTCTTCGTTGGATGAACTTTATTGACATTGCCTTTAAATAGGATTTCAGTATTTTGGAAATCCTGTGCTGAGTGTCTCGACACTTCATTTCGCAATTTCCTAAGTTCCGATACAGAACTTTTCTGAGCTAGCTCCTTCCCCAATATGACTATGGTCATAACCAAGCGCCTATGCAAAAAGAGCTTTTGCGATTTCTCATTTCGTGAATTTCAACACTATGCTCCGTTGACCCCAAGTCAGTGAAATTTCGATCGCTTGCAACATGTCCTATGATTCCATGGTCCAGATCTGATCTTGATTCAACGATTGAGATTGAATCACGATTTCGAACATCATGATTTCGTCATTCTTGAAGTTCAGTGTATTTTTCACTTACAAATCCCGATCCACGAACCTCCGTAAAGAAGTCGTGTCAATGGTCCAGATCACATCTTGATATGACGGTTGCAATTATGTTTTGATTTCGCATATCGTGATATCGGGATTCTTGATGTTAATATTCTTTGACATCTCCAACACTCGATCCTCAAAACCCCGACATGGACTAGAATCAGCGGTCCAGATTTGATCTTGATTCAATGGCTGCGATTTAATCGCAATTTCACATATCACGATTTCAGCATTCTTGTTGCATTGTTCTCCATGTCGCGATTCGCGAAACTCCGATATGGAGTTATATCAACAATCCAGATTTTATCGTGATTTAATGGCTGCGATTGAATCGCGATTCTGCATATCACGATTTCAGAATTTTGTACGCCCACTTCTCCTTGTACTTTAAAGAATGTGCAGGTTCTCCTCGATCCAACGATGGTCGGGTCCTGCGCTTGGATCTAATGTCTTAGATCTGTCCTCCTCTTCAACGCTCTTCTTGTCTACATTCAGATCTGATGGTCCTCGTTCTTTCGGGAATTTTGAATGGGATCCAACGATTAGAAATGCTTCTCAAACTTTACGCCTTCGATCATTCGATCAATGTTACATTGCCTTCGTCAGAAATTATTCTCAAACTTTACGAGCCTTCGATCATTCGATCTTCCTAAACTTATCTTCTGTTTGCCTATCTGTTACAAACTTCCTGTACCCATGCTACTTGCCATCAATGACAAGCATTCGATGTCTGTTAAATATTTGTCATTCGTTGTCTTTTAACTATTTTCCAACAATCTCCCCCTTTGGCATTGATGGAAACACAAGCAACCACATTCATTCAGACTCGACTCTCCTCCCGAACTCTTTTCTCCCCCTTTGACATCAATGTCAAAGAAGAAACATTCTTCCCCTAATCTGTTGCAAAACATACTCCCCCTGTTGACTATAAGCATCTTGGAGATACACCAGATATTCAATAAGTACTCCCTCTGACCAGGTGAGCAGATTAGACACAAGAAATTATAACCCCCAATTTTTGACGAAGATATCCAAAAGGGGTCGCTGCTAATGGTTTAGTAAAGATATCAACCATCTGTTCTTTAGAAGGAATATAATTCAGCTGAACAATTCTGTTTGTAACTTGTTCTCTGAGAAAATGGTACTTTATTGGAATATGCTTAGTCTTGGAATGAAGAACAAGATTCTTGGAGACACTAATGGCACTGGTGTTATCACAATGAATTGGAATAGGGTCAGTGTAAGTTACCTTCATATCTGCAAGAGTTTGTATCATCCATAATATTTGTGTGCAACAAGTAGCAACAACAATGTATTCTTCCTCTGTAGTAGATAATGAAATGGATCCTTGCTTTTTACTAAGCCATGCAACTAATGAGTCACCCAGAAAGAATGCTCCTCCACTTGTGCTTTTTCTCTCATCAACACAGTTTTCCCAGTTTGCATATGAATAAGAATTTAATTGGAAATTATGATTTCTAGGATACCACAGACCATAAATCATTGTTCCCTTCAAGTATTTAAATATCCTTTTGACAACTACCAAATGACTTTGTTTAGGAGAAAACTGAAAACGACCTACCATTCCAACAACTTGCATTATATCAGGACAAGATGCTATGATGTACAGAAGACTACCTATCATGGAGCGGTATGTCCTTTGATCAACATCAGGTGAGATATCATCTTTACTCAGCTTGCAACCAACCACCATAGGTGTGCTAACTGTAGAGGAATCTTCCATCTGAAATTTCTTCAACATCTCTTTCAAATATTTTTCTTGAGAAATAAAAAT
>ML784017.1:323231-334764 GCA_009831015.1 Picea engelmannii
AAAAAGTCGTGCAAATTCTCAAGGAAAACTTGGTTATAGCAAGAAATAGAATGAAGCAACAAGTTGATCAACACCGAACAGAAAGAGAATTTGAAATTGGAGAATGGGTATTTGTGAGACTTCAACCCTACAAACAATTATCAATTAAACAACAAGGAAAGAATAAGTTAGCCCCGAAATATTACGGACCATATCAAATTAATAGAAAAATCAGTCCTGTCACGTATGGATTGGACTTACCAGATAACAGTCGTATCCACAACGTTTTTCATGTATCATGTCTAAAAAAAGTTGTTGGCCAACGCAAAAAGGTGCAAACATTACTTCCCATGTTGGACGAAGAAGGCAGAATAATTTTAGAACCAGAAGCCATTATTGCCTCTAGAGAAAAGAAGTTACGATCTCGCATAATCAAAGAATATCTCATCAAATGGAAAAACCTTCCAGAGGAAGATGCAACATGGGAATCCGAACGTTTTCGTCAATTACACCCGTTGTTACCAATGCTTTGAGGACAAAGCATTCTTAAGAGGAAGGCAATGTTGTGAACATAAATACATATAAATAGATGTTCATAACGTAATAATTAATTAGTAAATAGTTAGTAATAGTAATTAGTAATAATGAAAGGACATGTTCTCCAAAAGACATATCTAGTGGTGAAAGGGCACCCCTGTGTGGGTATATAATCAAGCCCTCCTTCTCAATTGTAAATCATCATATCTTTATCAATTATTTATATTTTATACATTATTATACAATTGCATACCTGGTTATTTATTACATAAAAAGGCCTTAAGAGCCTCATTGTAATCATCTTCTTGTGAACGAGCGTAGCCGTCACATCTCTTCTCATAGATAAGCTACCACCATTCTAGCAAGCTTGTTTTCCGCTGCATTTTATAGTTTCATCTTATTTCCTTATTGAATAGAAAAACCAGTTTTACTGTATCTCTGTTATTTTGTGTTAAGCATATTTTAATAATGTGTATTCATTTCATTATGCTCATAAAATCTGGATCACCATAACATAGAAGGATTTGTCTTATGGTGGGTATGTAACAAGAGATCATACCATAGAGGAATTGGAGGCATATCATGTTACATAAAGAATAATTTTTTTCCTCATATTAGGTTTCACAATAAATACCCTTTCAATTAATACATGTGGATGGAGATTTCACATATTAGTGCTAAGAATATTTATATAGAAATATGCTATTTTTTGCCTATTAATTTTTACCTTTTATAAGAAAAAACTATCTAGATAAAAAATGTCCTTATAATGGCTCAGAACAAAATATTCAGAGGTTGAAAAATGAAGGCAATATCATCTTTCTAGGACACTTTAATGCTAGAACTAGAGCTAACCAAGCTATTATCTCTAGCAATAAATCCAATCCTAGTCCTTTATGGTTAGATGAGGACCTTGTTTTAGCTAGAAGATACAAAATAAACTTCGAAGACTTGGTTGAAGAGGTTGAAATGCATTCATATGACTTGTGTTCATGGGCTTAGCTGCAATCTTGTACATGATGTGATATCTAATATCCCCATCCAAAACCAAATAGTAAATGTTGGCATCCTAAACTACCATGAGATTGACTCAAATAATAAACCTAATCCCTATAGAAGAGAATTATAATAACCAAAAGTTGATCTTAAATGAAAATAATGTTGATATTTTTCTAAAGGATTTAAATAATGAATTAAATCTCTTATCAATTAAGGACAATATTGCATACCTCTATCATAATTTTACGATAACCCTCTAGAATTTCATTAACTGGTTCTCTATCAAGGTGTTGGGTAAAAAGGAAAATACAATGGCCAACCATTAGTATGATATAGAGTGTACTATTTATATAAAATCCATTAAGGATTCTTCTAACAAGTCCCTAAAATATAACAAGATAAATTTATACAAATCCCTAATCAAAAGGAAAGAAAAGGTACTATATCAATAGAACACAAGAGAAACTTTTACATCTCTCTGAGATAGATCCTAATTATGGAGCAAAATTCTAACTCTTAAAGATAAAGAAAATGATATGATTCCTTTGAAGTACTAGAATTCCTACCATTAAAATCTTTACAAATCCCCTAATGTCATCGATAACATTCAAACCCTTTTTATAGAGGAATAATTTTTTTCTTTAGAAGACATAGAGTTTGGGTTTAAGTGGCTTGCAAAAGGGAAAGATAAGGAGATCAAAGGCCACCAAGAAAAAATCCTAAACATTGGAGGGCCTATCCTCATCCCTTACATTCACAAGATCTTCAATTTAGTAGTAAAGCAAGGTTTCCTTAAACCCTAGAATCAAAGACTCATTATTCCTATTTTTATAAGTGGGGATAAAATAAATCCCTTTAATTGATGATGATGATGATGATGATGATTAATGTCCACTAAGACCGAATTGGTCTATCAGAACTTAAGAGGGTAAGTGATTACTTGTGATTCTTTAGAATTTTGCTTATGTGCTCGAAAATCATATAGAGAAGTTTTCCAAGATCACCATACTTTTGTTGAGTTAAGAGGTTAGGAAGGTTGGTAGCGTGAAAAATATTTTGAAAATGAGATATAATATGGGTATAGGATGGACATTCTAAGAGAAAGTTATTTTCATCTTCAACCTTCTTAGTGTCACAAAGGTGACACACTCTTTCATCCCATGGAGTTTCAAGAATTGAACAACGCTCAATTTCACTATGGATCTCGTGATAATTTGTTCTTATCTTAGAAATAATTATTTTTTTATTTACACTTGGAAAAACAAACAAATAATTTTTATCTTCTAGATTAGGGTTGATTACATTCTTATACTACCTTAATTTTCTTTTTTCATCTAACTCTTTATCACACCACATTTTCTCCTTAAATTTTGATTTGACGTTTTTTTTAATAGTATTGTTATTCTACAAAATGGTGTCTTCCATGATTCCCCATTAGTTTAGCTAAGACCAGACATATTTATGCCATCCTCTCTTGAGTCGAAGGTGGTTATGACTTGATTTTGAAATTCTTTTAGGAAGCCTCTTGTCTTCCATGTTGTTTAAATTGTTCTTATACATTAGGTATCTAGTCATAGCCATGCTCTCAATGGGGGAGAGTCTTGTTTCTAAGAGGAGGATGAGATAAGGCGTATTTCCTTTAATTTTGAGATTATAGGTTATTTAATTCTTTTGTATTTGATCTATCTTTATCCAGGATTCACGAGAGATACTACAACCCCATACTTCACATCCATAAAGAATAACATGTGTAACAAGAGTCTCAAAGAGGAGTTTCTTATTATACCAACTCCAAACATCAACTGATTTACAATTGTTTTCAAGCCCATAATAATCTTTCCATCCCCCAATAATCCTTTTCTCAATGCTATAATTCCAATTGAGCTTGTGGTGAATATCAATTCCAAGATATTTGTATGAAGTCACTTCCTCCAAGTTGTTTTTTTCATATAAGAAAGTGTCATAAGGGATCTTATTGGATTTAATAATCATGACCTTAGTCTTATCAGTATTAACAGTCATACCCATATTGGAGAAAAAATACATGAGGATTCTTAGTTGGTTTCCAAGATCATGGGGACTCCTTGACATAAGAACAATATCATCGGCATAAATAAGAAGATTGATGACTATACCTGTGAGAGAAAGGATGAACCAGCCTGCTTTTTCCAAGCAATCTTCTAACTTGTCAATGTATATGCCAAAAAGGGTAGGGGACAAGGGACAACCGTGTTTGACTCCGATATTGTGGTTAATCTATTTTGACTAGCCCTCGGTGTTTTTAAACTTATAAATAATGTTTTTATACATACTTATTGTAAAAACCTTGAACTCTAGAGGCACTTTTATCTCTTCCAACCTATTCCAACCTATTCCAAAGGTTTTTCCTAGGAACCATATCAAAAGATTTTCTAAAGTCAACAAAACAACAAAAAATATTGGTTTTAGTATTGTGGAACTCCTCTCCAATGATCCTAAAGGTAACAATATGGTGCATAGTTGAATGATATTTCCTAATCCCGTACTGGCCTTTATCTCTTTTACCATGAATTTCTAGCCAAATACTAATATTGTTTTCCAAAATCATTCCATAAAGCTTGGATAAAATCGGGCTAACCATAATGATCAAATAATTAGAGGGGATGTTTCTATCCCCATTTTTAAAAACAGAAACAATGAGGCTTTGTGTCCATGGTTTAGGGAAGCCTTGATTGACTACTAAATTGAAGACCTTGTGTATGTGAGGGATAAGGATTGGCCCTCCGATTTTAAAAATTTCAGCTTGGTAGCCTTCAATGTCCTTATCTTTCCCATTTGCAAGTTGCTTAACCCCGAACTCTATGTCATCTAAAGAAAAAACTCCTTCCTTTGTAGGGACAATAGGAATGGTGTCCATGGCATTAGGGAACTTGTAAATAATTTTAAGGTAGGAATTCCAGTCCCTTAAGGGAATCCTATTATTTTCTTTCGTATTGCGATTTAGAATTTGGCTCAAGAACTTCTTAGGATCCAACTTATATAGTTTTGAAAGTTACTCTTTTATTTTATTGATATAGTACCTTTTTTCCCCTTTTAATTAGGGCTTTGTGCGTATTGATCTTATTGAGTTTCAAGGACTCATAAGAAGCATCCCTAATGGATTTCCTTGCAATTTTACATTCTTTATCATGCCAAGGGTTGGTCATTCTATTATTATTTGTATAGGACACTTCAAAAGAGAACTTGTTAATAGAAGTGGAAAGGGTAGTTGTAAAATTATGATAGAGTTCTTCAATGTTTTCCTTATAAGTTAGGAGATTTAATTTACTATTTAAATCCTTTAAGAAAATGTCAACTTTACTTTTGTCAAAGTGAAAATTATTTTGATTATCATAATTCTCTTCAATGATTCTCCTATGCATGGGAAAGTTTAGAGTTAGGGTTAAAGGTTTATGATCAGAGTCAGGCCCATGGTCATTTAAAAGGCCAAAAGTTGCTATTTGGTTGGAAATGAGGATATTAGATATCACATAATCTACAACACTACTACCTAGCCCATGAATACAAGTCATCTGGTTGGAGTTTGGCCACTTCATTACTCCATTGCAAATTATTAGTTCTTGAGAGATGTAGAGCTTGACCAACTCAGTACCAAACAAATTCTCAATTAGGTCTTCAGAGCTTATTTTGTAGCTATTAGATAAAACAAGGTCCTCATCTAGACATAAAGGATTATGGTTGGAATCAATGATTAAAAGAGTATCTTTTTTAGTTGTAGTCCTAGCATTAAAGTCTCATAGAAGGAGGATATTACCTTAATTTTTCAAACTATAAATATCTTGTTCTAAATTATTATAGGGAAAATTGTTATCTAGATTGTTTTTCTTATAAAAAGTAGAATTAGTAGGTGAAAAATAACAAATTACTATATACATCTTCTTAGCATCGGTGTCTGACATTTCTATCCAAATGTGAGGATAAATTCTCATTCTAATATAAAAATCTATGCCTCCTATCCCTCTACAGTGTGATTTTTTGTTCCATGCCAACCACAAGACAAATCCTTCTATATTAGGGACCTTAGAATCCTCATGCTCCCAAGTTTCAACTAGACAGATAATATCAATATCACCCGAGATCCAACTTATCATAGGACTGTTGCGCCATGGAAAGCCACGATAGTTCCAAAAAAGGATCCCAAGTGTCCCAAATTCCTATTTATTATTATCCTTCTGGTATCTATCCCTAACAATATATTTTTTATTTCTAATTATTTCCCATTTTCCTTCTTTCCTGGCTTCTTTTACGTTTTGAACTTCCTTCCTTAATTTAGCTTGGTATTCGGGAATGAGGTCTTCATTTATAAATAATCCTGACCCTTTTAAGCTCGGAGATTTACTAAGTATGCTATATTTATGGTCATTACAACTTACTTTGACACATATCAACCTATTTTTGTGATCAATTATTTTTCCTAGCCTCTTTGCTTCTATGAGGTAAGTTGTATCAATTTGTGATTTATTATTTAATTATTCTTTTAATATTGCTAGTGTATCCTCCTCTTGTTGTTATTTTATACCAAAAAATATGAGGTTCAAGGATATTTTGTTACGCTCATGGTCCAGTTCGATTAGATTATTCATTTCCTCTTTGATGGGTTTGATATCCGATTTGTTTTCCATATTACTGAGGGTCAAATTGTTGGTTAGTTTTTCTTCTAGTTATTTAATCCTATCTCTCAAGTTGTGATTTTCATCAATCCCTCCTTATTGGGTCGATTGTTTATGTTTTTCCATTTCTTGAATCCCATCCTTCATTGTTTGAAATTCACTCTTGAAGCCTAAGAATCTATCCTCTATTTGAGTTTGAATGGTATCTTTATTTTTTTTTTATCAATCATTGCCTCTAGATCTATTTGGAGTTTTACGTCTCTTTCTTCACTCCTTTTTTCTAATGATTCTAACTCTATTTAGAGTTTTACGTCTCTTTCTTCACTTGTTTTTTCTAATGATTATAACTCTATTTCGATATAATTGTAAAGGATCTCTAGGGTGCTTTTGGGGGGCCTCCCCCTGTTAGGCCAAGTTTTTGGAATAGGTGGTGGAGTGTTCATATTGAAAATAAGAGAAAAAAAATGTAACAATTATTATTTTGGATTGACTTGAAAAATAGATAATACTTTTTTTTAATTGATAATAATGATATTAATTATTATCTTTCAAATCAACTTTTACTTATGAAACTTAAAATAAAAAAATAATAAAACATATTTAAATCTCTTTACGTTAATATATTATAAATATATTTTAAATTAAAATTGAAATTGAATCAAAGTAAAAAGTGAATCACCTCATTTCACATGTCCAATTGCTCAATCGGTTGAAGAAGCCAAAAATAATTTCTAAAAACCGCAGAGAAGTTCCAGAGAAACCGAGAGAAACTGCGTAGATTATTCTGGGGGGGGGAAAGTAAAAACCAAAGAGAAGTATTATTCCTGTTCAAAACCACAAAGATATAATTTCAAAACCGTAGAGAAGTACTATTCATGTTCAAAACTACTTAGATTTATAGGACCATTATAATTAGCCATTTTTAGCTAAGTCATATGGAATTATTTTGGAAAAGAAGATTGGTGTATGGATGGAAATCCATGGAAAAAGAGTTAAGCTACAAGATGGATTTAGGATTTTTCATTCAACTATGAACCACCTTATTATGTTTGGGATCATTGTGAAGGAGTGTCATAATAATAAAACCAATAAATTGTTTTCTTTCTTCAGCCTTAGAAAAGTAATTAACATAGTTCCTAGAACTATCCTCTAAAATAGATTAGAAGATCTAAGAGTTTTGTTTGCGTTAAGATCTACTATGATAAGTCTGTACAAGAGAATTATTTCCAAGTTTAGGAACACTAAGGGTTCATCATAAGAAATTAATTACAATATAGGAGTAAAGAAATGGTGTCCCGTGTAACCTGCCTTTTTTGGCATATACATTGACAAGTTAGAGGGTTGTTTGGAAGAAGTAGGATATGTTGGCATGTATCTATATGGAATAGTCATCATCTTTATTATTTATGCCGATAATATTGTTCCAATGGCAAGGAGTTCTTGTGATATCGACAAACAACTAAATATTCTCAAGGATTTTTTTCTCTAGTATGGGCTTGACTATTAACACAAATAAAACAAAGGTTATGATAATAAAATCCAAAAAGATTGTCAATTGGTTTTAGCTCGAGTTGTTGGGACAAATGATTGTTATCCTCCCCACTTGGGTTCAATTACCGCAAGTGACATGTTGAGCTCATAATGAGTATATTTTTTTAATGGATTTGAACCTTGTTGTTGACCGACCTTATGCCTTGAATATTCTAGGGTTTACCCTAGGTACCGTCCTCGAAATGAGAGGAAGTACTTGGGGATTTTTTCGAGGATTTACAACCTGGAAAAAAAATCATATCCAAAAATATCACTTATGTTAATTTCATGTATGGAAATAATAACTTGGAGGAAGTGACTTCATACAAATATCTCAGAATTGATCATCATCACAAGATTAACTGGAACTATAACATTGAAAAAATGATAAATGGAGTGTTGACTATGAAAATCATTTTCTCTTATATTGTTCTATGTACACCCACATTTGGTCTCAATTTCAAAATATTTGTTATAATACTAACATTCCTAACCTTTTAATTCATAATAACTATGGTGATTTAGGAATGCTTCTCTTAAATCTTTTCGAACATATAAATAAAATTCTAAAGAAAACCAAGTTCTTACTTGGTTTTTTTTTAAGGTTTGATAGATCAATGTTGGTCTCAATGGATGTTAATAACCATCATCGTCACNTATATATATATATATATATATATATATATATATATATATATATATATATATATATATAGTTGAGTCTAGTCCAAATAATTGTAAAATAAAATGTTGTCTTGGAAATAAGGGATTTTTTTTAAAATATATAAAATTTGATTTTATAAGTCCTTGTGTGTAGATGGGAATGGTTTGTGAACAATATTGGATCAATTAATATGATGAATGACATTCATAAAATAACATTGAATTAATAAAATGGAAAATTTCATGTTGATCAACTCTAACATGACACCTGCATGAAATTCACTAAGAAATCATTTTCGTAAAACATGATTTCATTATGTGGAAATCATATAAGGAATAAACATGATTACGTTACATCTGAATTAGATCAGTGGAATTGATCCTATCTCATCCCTTTTCTACCCACAACAACATGTAAATAGTTACAAGTATGCATACATTATCTGTAAATGAGGGACTTATAGCCCACTAGCTTCACCAACATGGATACTATGTAGAAGTTTATTTATGAACTCTATCTCTATGATCCCAATATTCAGAATGGCTAAAAGGCTTATGTTCTCTTTGTAACCTCTGCTTTGGATTGATTGTATGGCTCCTTTCTCCATGAAACTTGTTGGTTAATTGCTTATGGAAGCCAACACGTGTTCTCTATATTTTAATAAGAAGAGGCTTCATTCCTTCCTTCTCAATATGCAAGTGGCTACAATATCTAAAGCTCTCTCAGAGCATAAAAGAAAAAAATTCTAGAAGTTATGTCTGCTCTCTTCAGTGAAACCCAAATTATCTAAGAGAAACAGGGCTACTATGTTGAGTGCTTGGAAGATCAATTGCTTCTCTCATATAGAAGGTAGCTTCAATTATTGTGCATGGACCCAAACAAACTACAACACTATCTAGACAGGGATACTCTATTGAGTGCTTGGAAGATCGATTACTTCTCTCAGATAGAAGGTAGCTTCAAGTATTGTGCATGGACCCAAAGAAGCTACAACACTATCTAGTTATATCCTCCCTTGTTTTCATTTTCCAGCTTTGGTTATGTGCTTCAATTTAGAATGAGAAACATATGCTAGTTCAATTTTCTCTCCATTGCTTGTGTAAATTGGAATTGGAATAACTTGTCATTTGTTGATTAAGGTTGGTTGTCATTGATGTCAACCCTTGAAGAAAGCCTTGTTGCACAAAGGTTGGGTAATGGACCCAAGATTGTTTGATGTAAAGATGAATCGTTATTGTCTTGTCATGGTTGATAATAAGTAGAAATGGATGAAATCCAAAGTGGTACCCTTATGGTGAAAGCCCTCATGGGAAGACGCTTTGTAGACTGAGTTATCCTATAAGTATGGTTAGAGAACCCATGCTTATTTGTGGAATAATGAGATGAACGCCAGTGAATTTTTCAATGAAATTATCCTATATGGATAGTTCTTGTCATGCCATTTATGGTGGTATGTGGAACGTCACATAAATCCTCACGGTTAGAGATTTATGGCCATGAGAAGTTGGAGAACCCAAGTTTGGGTAATGGACCCAAGTTTCTTTGATGGATAACGATATGCGTTTTGATATATTTGTTGGTTGTGGAGCCTGATTATCTTCCTGATTCAGAGGTCTTTTAATTTCAGCCATCTTTACACCCCATAAGTATGTACACTCTTCCACGTGGGGGAGTGCAAAGGGGGGGTACCCCCTCTATGGGGTCCGGGGGGTCTGGGGGCAAGCCCCCGAAGGAAAAATTTCCTTGTAAATGTATATTGTAATTTCATTGTAAATCTGGATTGTTCATTATAAGGTCGCAAATCTAACGATAGAGATTATGTTAGGGTTTTTTGCCCTAGAAGGAAACCCTCTTTTATGAGGGAAATGTATTGCGGCTATGGTTGATGGCGAATATTGTATTCTGAGAGAGGAGACTATGAGAGAAAGAAGAGGAAGTTACAGTGGGTTTTGTTGTAGGTTGTATCCCTTCATTTGATGGATAATAATAAAGGAAGGACCTAGCAATTTCTCTGGTGGACGTAGCCCACACTAGGTGAACCACGTAAATTTGTGTCTCTCTTGTATTGTGTATCTTTTTTGTTTTGTTTCCGCATTTATTTTATTTTATTGCTCCACGGTCTTGTTTTTCTAACAATTGGTATCAGAGCGAAAGGTAACTCGCAGGAAAAGAGGGTTCTTGGTTCGAGTGGGAGCAATGTCGGAAGATGGAAAGTTTAGGGTCGAGAAATTTAATGGCCAAAACTACCAGTTATGGAAGATGTAGATGGAAGATTATTTATATCAGAAGGATCTTTTCCTACCATTGGGTGGAGTAGAAAAGAAGGCGATGGCCATGAAGGACGAAGAATGGGAGATTCTTGACAGAAAGGCTCTAGGAACGATATGGCTGAGCCTGACAACGTCGGTGGCTTTCAATATTTCCAAAGAAAAGACAACGAAGGGTTTGATGGACGCGTTGGCCAAATTGTATGAAAAACCCTCGGTGTCCAATATGGTATTTCTAATGAGAATATTATTTAATATGAAGATGTCAGAAGGTGGGTCTGTTGCAGATCATTTAAATGAATTTAATACGGTTACTAATCAACTAAGTTTTGTAAAAGTGGACTTTGATGATGAGGTCAGGGCTCTTCTAATATTGTGCTCATTGCCAGAAAGATGGAACAACTTGGTCATGGTTGTAAGTAACTCTGTCTCTAGTTCAAATACTTTAAAATTTGATGATGTTGTTGGTGTTATCCTTAGTGAGGAAATGCGATGGAAAAGAATAGGTGAGACATCAGGTAATGCGTTGAACATGGAGAACAGGGGAAGACAAAAGGATAGAGGAAAGGGCTCAAGGAACCACGGAAATTCTAGGAAGGGTAGATCCAAATCCAGACTTGGAAAGATAGAGTGCTGGAATTGTGGGAAGAAAGGACATCCGAAGAAAGATTGTAGAGCTCCAAAGAAACAAAAAGATGGACAGCAGAAGAGAAATCAGGAAGAAAATGTAATAGGTGATGTGTTACAATATGCTTTGATTCTTTTTGTAGATAATATTTCTGAGTCTTGGGTAGTAGATTTAGGGGCTTCATTTCATGCCACACCCCATAGGAAATTTTTTCTAGATTATGTTCAAGGTGATTTTGGACAGGTTCATTTGGGTGATGATGCACCATGCAAAATTGTTG
>ML784017.1:335830-360815 GCA_009831015.1 Picea engelmannii
AGTTGCAGGGAAAGAAACAGGAAAAAGAAAAACAAGAATACACAGTGCTTGATGAGATCACTAAAAAAGAAATTCCAAAGGAACCAGAAAATCAAAATGTACAACAACAGGAGCAACAGGTACCTCAAACACCTACAAGTGTTGTTAGAAGATCTACCAGGTTAATTATACCCCCTAAACGATACTCTCCTTCATTGTATTATTTATTGTTTATTGATTATGGTGAACCAGAATGTTATTAAGAGGCAATGCAGGTAGACACCAAAAAGAAGTGGGAGCAAGGTATGAAAGAGGAAATGGATTCCTTGGAAAATAACCAGACTTGGGACTTGGTTCAGTTGCCTTCAGGAAAAAGAGCATTGTAGGATAAATGGGTTTAGAAGTTGAAGGAAGAAGATGGAGGAGAAAAGTGGTACAAGGCTAGACTTGTTGTAAATGGGTTTGCACAAAAGAAAAGTATAGATTTTGATGAAATATTTTCTCCTGTTGTTAAAATGACTTCAATTGGGACTATTTTAAGTCTTGTGGCAGTAGAAGATTTGCATCTTGAACAGTTATATGTAAAAACATCTTTTCTCCATGGGGATTTGAAGGAAGAGATTTATATGCAGCAGTCATAGGGGTATGAGGTCAAAGGGAAGGATAATTTGGTATGCGGGTTGAAGAAGAGATTATATGGCCTAAAGCAAGCTCCAAGGCAGTGGTATTTGAAGTTTGACAGGTTTATGACAGAACAGGGTTATAGTAGATGTCATTCTGACCACTGTGTTTATTTTAAAAAGCTAGAAAATGGAAGCTTTATTATCTTGCTATTGTATGTAGATGACATGCTTGTTGCAGGCTCTAATATGCAGGATATAAATGCACTCAAGAAGAAATTAGCCAATTCATTTGTGATGAAGGATTTGGGTGCTGCAAAGAAAATCCTTGGCATGAGAATAACAAGAGACAGAAAAAATCGCAAATTGACATTATCTCAGGGTGAGTACACAGAGAAGGTGTTGGAGAGGTTTAGAATGCAGAATGAAAAACCAGTTAGTACACCTTTGGCCAGCCATTTCAAATTAACTAAGGAAATGTGTCCCAAGGCATAGGAGGAGATAGAATACATGTCCAGGGTCCCTTATTCATCAGCAGTTGGCAGCTTGATGTATGCAATGGTTTGCACAAGACCAGATATTGCACATGTAGTGGGAGTTGTGAGCAGGTATATGAACAATCTAGGTAAAGAATATTGGGAGGCAGTAAAGTGGATTCTCAAGTATTTGAGAGGTACTACTACTCATGCATTATGTTTTGGAGGTTCAAACACTTTTCTATAGGGATATATTGATTCAGATATGGACGGTGATAAAGACAGCAGGAGGAGCACCACAGGGTATGTTTTTACTATAGGTGGAACAACAGTAAGTTGGATTTCGAAACTACAAAAGGTTGTTGCACTTTCAACAACAGAGGCAGAGTATGTTGCTGCTACAAAGGCTAGTAAAGAGATGATTTGGTTACAGAGGTTTATGGAGGAATTGGGAAAGAAGCAGGAGAACAACAGGTTGTACTATGACAGTCAGAGTGCCATTCACCTTGCAAAGAACTCAACCTTCCATTCGAAGACTAAGCATATACATTTGAGGTACCACTTCATACGATTCATCTTGGAAGATGGACATTTGAAGTTGGAAAAGATACACACGAGCCATAATCCTCCAGACATGTTAACAAAAGGAGTAACCAGGGAGAAGCTGAGTTCCTGCTCAGTTTCAGTTGGTCTTCAAGAATGAAGATGAAGATGAGAAATTTTCCAGGTCTAGGAAGGTTCAGAGTCCAACATATACAACAGTGGTGGAGTTGTTAAGATCAGTCTCCAAGTGGGAGATTGTTGGTTGTGGAGCCTGATTATCTTCCTGATTCAGAGGTCTTTTACTTTCATCCATGTTTACACCCCAGAAGTATGTACACTCTTCCACGCGGGGGAGTGAAGAGGGGGGGTACCCCCTCTACGGGGTCCAGGGGGGCTATCCCCCCGGCTGGGGGGTCTGGGGGCAAGTAGGCCCCCAACGGGGGTTCGGGGGCAAAGCCCCCAAAGGAAAATTTTCCTTGTAAATGTATATTGTAATTTCATTGTAAATATGGACCGTTCATTATAAGGTCATAGATCTAACGGTAGAGATTATGTTAGGGTTTTTTTACCTAGAAGGAAACCCTCTTTTATGAGGGAAATGTATTGCGGCTATGGTTGATGGCGAATATTGTATTCTGAGAGGAGACTGTGAGAGAAAGAAGAGGAAGTTACAGTGGGTTTTTCTATAGGTTGTATCCCTTCATTTGATGGATAATAATAAAGGAAGGACTTGACAATTTCTCTGGTGGACGTAGCCGACACTGGGTGAACCACGTAAATCCGTGTCTCTCTTGTATTGTGTATCTTCTGTGTTTTGTTTCCACATTTGTTTTATTTTATTTCTCCATGGTCCTGTTTTTATAACAATATTTTCAGGTAATACTATTCTATATGGATAGTACATGTCATTCCATTTCTAGTGGTATGTGGAATGTCACATAAATCCTCATGGTTTGAGAGTTATGGCCTTACGAAGTTGGAGGACCCTCATATGTCATCTAGAAGCCCCAAATGATCAAAGTAGTCAAAGTGGTTTAAGATATTTTAAAAGGTAAATAATAAAGTGAAGCAATAAGTGTACTATAATTCAAAGTGAATACACAATAAATTAATTCAATAATAAATTTAGTGGAGAAATTAGAAGTCGGTTAACCCTAAAATAAGGAAAGTGGGCAAAGTGACCTAGAAGATGTTTTTAAGGAAGCTATTTGGAGAGTATAAATAAGAGGCAAGGCTCTCTCATTTAAGACACACTTGAGAATATTGAATACCTATAGGTTTCTAAGGTAACCAAAGGATATATAAGACAAATTTCTAAGGAAAGTGAAGAAAAGAAGGCCGGAATTCAAGGAAGGATAAATTCTTTTGATGATGCTTTCTAAGGTATGTTTTTTTTTCAGGTCATCTCACCATTTTCGCAATAAATCTTTTTCTAGAATGATTTAGACCGTGAAATTTCTATTTCATTGAGGAAACATATCCAAGTATCTGTGGTAAAAAAATCATCTTGTGGGTCGTTGTATTTTTGGAGTTACACTCCATGGAAAATAGGGTTTGTGGCTAGTCCTGAAACTAGTAAAAAACATGTGTTTCAGGTAAAAACATCATAAATTATTCATAACAAATCCAAATTCAGTAAAACCAAATGTTTTGGTTATATTACAGTCTATAGTATGCTATGTAATATTTTCATATCAATTCAAAAAATATTAGGTGTGGGGCACGCTCTACAAGGTCTCTCTCTAGAATAAACCAAAATTTAGCAAGGTGTGCCATTTTTTCCATAAATCCTTTTTTGAGAGGTTCCAAGTAGTGAAATATGGAGGAATTTCATAAAAAAACATTGAAGAACATTATGCATCAATTTCATATCTTTATTCATTACAGGTACAAAGTTATGATTATTTCAAGTTAGGGTTGTTGACTAATCCAAAACTAGTCTTGTGAGACTAAAGAAACGTTTCATGAAAATGCTAGTCTTTTGTTGTTAAAGTTAAGGAAGTTTTGCAGGTATGTGATCATATACACCAAGTATATTATAGAGTTACAAATCATATTTGGATGATGAAATTGATGAGGACTTTTGGTTGAGGTACAAGTTGGGTACATGGTTGAGACAAGTAGTTGATGAGTTGGCACATACATGAGGTGTATAATTGATGATGTTGGTACATATTGATGAGTCATAGTTGATGAGTACTTGACACATTATTGGTACATACTTGGTACATGGTTTGTTACACTTGTTTATGGTACATGTTGGTTACAGATTGTTTGGTACAGGTTGGTGCGTGGTTGATGCACTTGTTTATGGTACATGTTGATTATAGGTTGAGGTACAGGTTGATGCATGGTTGATGCATGGTTCAATTTTATTGGTACATGTTTACAGTGGTATATCTCACAGTGATAGTGTGACAGTGGTTCCATCATTCTACTTCTACTTTAGGGCGGTTGGACGGGGCAAGGACAAGTGGTTGTAGACACCTTCCGGTTGTAGCCAAAGAACATAGGGGTTGTAGCCTCCTTATGGTTGTAGCCAGAGAATTGGGGAGTTGAAGCTTCCCTCAGGTTGTAGCCTGAGAAACTAGGGGGTTGGAGGCTCCTTTCAGATGCAACTGGAAAACAAAGGAAGTTGGTGCTTCCAATGAATGTAATACTTCAAGACATATAAGATAAAGCATTTCGTGATTTTGTCACGATTTGGGTTTCCACGTAAAACACTGGTGTATTGTGTATGTGTGTGATTGTTCATTTCTTCTTTCTCATTATTGGATAATAATTCTACATTGATATAACACTTAGATTATTTGGAGAAAAAAGATTATAATTACGATATTATTGATTCACCCCCCCTCTCAGTAATCCAACAATTAGTATCAGAGCAGGTTCCTTCAGAAATTAGTTTAACCACTGAAAGGTAGATCATGGAGAGTACCAACTCATGTAAAAATGGAATACCACACTTTGATGGACAAAAGTATTCTTTTTGGAGCATAAGGATGAAGACATATATACAAGCACAGGGGTTTGAAATTTGGCAATCATTTGTAGATGGATACACAGTACAAGTAGTTCCACCAACAAATGACAAAGCAGTGAAACTTGGTCAGAATAATTCCAAAGCTACAAATGCACTTTTGAATGGTCTGAGTGAAGTAGTATTCACTGAAGTTGCACAGTGTAAATCCAACAAATATATTTGGGACAAGCTTCGAAATATTTATAAAGGATATACAAAAGTCAAAGCAACAAAACTTCAAACTTACAGAGGTCAGTTCGAACAACTAAAAAATAAGGAAGATGAGAATATTGCAACCTACTTCTAAAGATTTGATGAAACAGTGAATGCAATCATAGGATTGGGAGAAGAAATCGAAGAATCTGTAATTGTTCAAAAGGTACTAATATCTCTTCCTATAAGATTCAACCCTAATATATCAACACTAGAAGAAAGATCGGATCTGAACTCAATAAGCATGGACGAACTGCATGGAATCTTCACAACATATGAAATGAGAATTGAATAGGAAAATCCATATGTAAAAGAAGCATCCTTCAAAGCATCCAAAAGATCAAAGAAAAAGAAAAAGGAACAAGAAGAAAAGGACAAGATCATTGGAAACTTGGAAGCAAAGATTGTCACACTAAGAAAGGATATTCAAAAGAAAATATGCAGAATAGATCAAAATTTCTGGATGACATTATCAATAGTAAAAAGTCTCATCTTAACAAGTCTGGACTTGGATACAATTAGACAGAAAATAGATCAATCTCCAAAACAACAGAGCAAGAAACAAATCCAAAAAGCTATGCATAAACAATCAAAGGGGATAGGAAGATGTACAAGGAAGATTATATGGGCACTCCTCCACTGAGAAGATTTAGATTTCAGAATCAACAATAGATAGATAGGCCTCAAGAAGAAGAAGGACTCATAAGAGCACCTTCTTTTAGAAGATATTCAACTCCCAGGTACCAAACTATATTTTTTGGTTTATGTTATGCAAGTAATAATTTTGGACATAAAGCTGTGAATTGCAGAGCTAACAACAGGAACAATAACAACTTTGAGAGTCATACATAAAGGGGTTACTAAAGAAGACCTAGTGAAACACAAAGAAGAAGTTAAAACATGTTTGAATCTTTGAGCACTGAAGTGGAATGTTACAAATGTAACAATTTGGGACACGTGACCAAAAATTGCAGAATGACAGTCCCTCATAAAGAGCCTCAACAAAATAACAACAGTCATAGACAAGAACCTCAAAAAATGACATGGATAAGAAAGAAATATTAATATCAAAATGAAGAATGCACAATCGCTCTACAAGCTAAGCAGAAGAAACATGGATGGTATGTTGACAGTGGGTGTTCAAAACACATGACAGGTGATAGAGACAAATTGATTACATTGCGAAAGGAAAGAAATGGATCAGTCTCCTTCGTAAATGATAATTCAGCCAAAATAATTGGAGAAGACATAGTCCGAATTGGGAACAAGAATAAAAATGCACAAAATGTTCTACTGGTAGAAGATATGAAACATAATCTTCTAAGTGTGAGTCAAATGTGTGATCAAGGTCATAAAGTTACTTTCGATTGACAAAAGTGTGAGATAAGAAGAGAAGGTTCAGGGAAATTGGTTGGTACAGCTGCAAGAACTTCAAACAACATATATGTGTTAAGTGAAATTGGAAATGAAAAGTGTTGTCTAGGAAAGGAAGATGAAAGTTGGTTATGGAACATAAGAATGGGTCACATGAATTTTGATAACCTTTTCAAAGTCAACAAAAGAGAAGAAGTTAGACAAATTCCCCAGATCATGAAACCAACCAACACTTTATGCAAGCATTGTCAACAAGGAAAGCAAACAAAGACTAGGTTCATCAAAGGAATATTCAACAACAAGACCACTGGAAATTGTGCATACTGATATAGTTGGACCAACTACAACAAAGGTCTTAAAAGGTGAGAGATACTTTATGTTATTAGTTGATGATTATACAAGAATGACTGAAGTTTTCTTTCTCAAGAACAAGTCAGAAGCTATTGAAAACTTCAATATCTACAAGGAAATAGTTGAAAATGAGATGGATTCAAGAATCAAATGTTTGAGATCTGATAATGGAGGAGAGTTCGCTTCAAAGGAAGTTATGGACTACTGCAATAGTCATGGAATAAAAATGAAATTCTTCGTTTCTAGGACACCTCAACAGAATGAAGTTGTTGAAATAAAGAACATGACAGTATAGGAAATGGCTCGAAAAATGCTAATGGATTCAAAATTGACAGATATATTTTGGACACAGGCAGTGCATACAATAGTCCACATTCAAAACAGAGTAATGCTAAAAAAAAACACTGATAAAACTCCCTACGAGCTATGGAAAGGAAGACCAACAAATGTGAAGCACTTCAGAGTTTTTGGAAGCAAATGGTACATCAAAAGAGAAGATGATAGAATGGGAAAGTTTGAATCTTGTGTGGAAAAAGGAGTACTTGTTGGTTACTCAAGTACAAGGAGGGAATACAAGTGTTACAATCTAAGATTGAACAAAGTTGTGGAAAGCATCAATGTAACAATTGATGAAATAGGCAGACCAGAATCAAAGGAAGAAGAAAATAAATCAATGGAACAACTTTTCGAAGACAAAGAAGCAGAAGATGAAGTAGAAGAGGAAGATGAAGAGAATCCGACAGAAATAGAAGAGAAAATTCAACAAGTATCTCCAAAGACACCTAGAAAATGAGTACAAAAGAATCATCCTTCAGATCAGATTATTGGAAACAAAGATGCAGGAGTTGAGACTACAAGAAAAATCCATTCACCAGAACAAGCACACCTAACACTCTTATCTACAATTGAACCAAACTATTTTGAAGAAGCCAACAAGGATGAATTTTGGAATAAGGCCATGAATGAAGAATTGGATCAAATAGTGAAAAATGACACTTGGAAACTAGTTCCAAGACCAAAGAATAAGAATGTGATCGGCACAAAATGGTTTTTCGGGAATAAATTAAATGAATATGGAGAAGTTACAAGGAGAAAAGCTAGATTGGTATGTAAAGGATATGCATAGATTGAAGGAATCAACTTTGAAGAGACATTTACCCCAGTTGCCAGGATGGAAGCAATCTGATTGCTTTTAGCCTATTCATGCTCCAAAAATGTTAAAGTATATTAGATGGACGTAAAATCATCTTTTTTGAATGGGGAACTTGAAGAAGAAGTCTACGTTGAACAACCAGAAGGATTTCAGTTGTCAGAGAACGTAGATTATGTGTGTAAATTAAAGAAGGCCTTTTATGGTCTAAAATAGGCTCCTAGAGCATGGTACTCTAGACTGGATAAGTATCTGCAGTAGGCAGAGTTTAGAAAAGGAACTGCAGACAACAACCTCTACTTCAAGGTAAGTGAAGGAAATATTTTATTAATTGAAGTTTATGTTGATGATATTATTTCTGGTAGTGATGATAACAGGTTAAGCCAAAAATTTGCAAAATATATGCATAATGAATTTGAAATGTCGTTACTTGGAGAACTATCTTCTTTTTGGGACTTCAAATACGTCAAAGAAACCAAGGAATATTTATTTCTCAAATCAAGTATATCAGAGAAGTGCTAAATAGGTTTGGAATGGAAGATTGCAAACCAGTTATCACTCCCATGCAAACCAGTTGCAAGTTGAGCAAAGATGATGATTCAAAGTCTATAGATAAGAGGAAATACAGGTCAATGATTGGCAACCTACTATATGTGACATCATCCAGACCAGATGTAATGCAGGTAGTTGGACAAGTGGCACACTTTCAAGAAGCACCAAAAGAGTCACATGTGTTAGCAGTGAAGTGGATTTTCAGATATCTCAAAGGAACAAAAGAGTTTGGATTATGGTATCCAAAGGAAAGGATCTATCAACAAATTAAGAAACATTCTACTTGGGTGAGTGTTTAGTATCATGGTTAAGCAAGAAACAATCATCAGTATCTTTGTCTACAGTCGAGGCATAGTATATTGAAGCAACATCATGTTGTACACAAGTTATTTGGATGAAATAAACACTAGTGAATTTGTCAGTGAAACTATCCTAGATGGACAATGCTTTTCATTCCATTTCTGGTGGTATGTGGAATGTCACATAACTCCTCACATTTAGAGAGTTATGGCCATGAGAAGTTGGAGAACCCAGGTTTAGGTAATGGATCCAAGTTTGTTTGATGGATAAATGTATATTTTTTGATAAATTTTTAGGTAATACTATTCTATATGGATAGTACATGTCATTCCATTTTTGGTGGTATGTGGAACGCCAAATAACTCCTCACGGTTTGAGAGTTATGGCCTTACAAAGTTGGAGGATCCTCATATGTCATCTAGAAGCCCCAAAAGGTCAAAGTAGTCAAAGTGGTTTAAGAGATTTTAAAAGGTAAATAATAAAGTGAAGTGATGAGTGTATTATAATTCAAATTGAATACAAAACAAATTAATTCAATAATAAATTTAATGGAGAAATTAGAAGTGGGTTAACCCTAAAATAAGGAAAGTGGGCAAAGTGACCTAGAAGATGTTTTTAAGGAAGTTACTTGGAGAGTATATATAAGAGGCAAGGCTCTCTCATTTAAGACACACTTGAGAATATTGAATACCTATAGGTTTCTGAGGTAACCAAAGCATATCTAAGTCGAATTTTTGAGGAAAGTGAAGAAAAGAAGGCCGGAATTCAAGGAAGGATAAATTCTTTTGATGACGTTTTCTAAGGGTTTTTTTTTTTAGGTCATCTCACCATTTTCGCAATAACTTTTTTTCTAGAATTATACAGACTGTGAAATTTCTATGAAATTAAGGAAACATATCCAAGTATTTTTGGTAAAAAATTAACTTTTGGGTCGTTGTAGTTTTGGAGTTACACTCCGTGGAAAATAGGGTTTGTGGCTAGTCCTGAAACTAGTCAAAAACATGTGTTTCAGGTAAAAACATCATAACTTTTTCATAACATATCCAAATTTAGTAAGACCAAATGTGTTGGCTAGAGTACAGTCTATAGTATTCTATGTAATAGTTTCATATCAATTCAACAAATATTCTGTGTGGGGCATTCTCTACAAGGTTTCTCTCTAGAATAAGCTAGAATTCAACAAGGTGTTCCATTTTTTCCATAACTCCTTTTATGAGATGTTCCAAGTAGTAATACCTGGAGGAATTTAAAAAAAACACTGAAGAACATTGTGTATCAGTTTCATAACTTTATTCATTACAGGTACAAAGTTATGATTATTTCAAGTTAGGGTTGTTGACTAATCCAAAACTAGTCTTGTGAGACTAAAGAAATGTTTGATGAAAATGTTGGTCTCTTGTTGTTAAAGTTAAGGAAGGTTTGAAGGTATGTGATCATATACACTAGGTCTATTAAAGAGTTACAAATCATATTTGGATGATGAAATTGATGAGGGATATTGGTTGAACTACAAGTTGGGTACATGGTTGAGGCGAGTAGTTGATGAGTTGGCACATACATGAGGTGTATAGTTGATGATGTTGGTACATATTAATGAGTCATAGTTGATGAGTACTTGACACATGATTGGTACATACATGGTACATGGTTGGTTTCACTTGTTTATGGTACAGGTTGATTACAGATTGTTTGGTACAGGCTGGTGCATGGTTTATGCACTTGTTTATGGTACAAGTTGATTACAGGTTGAGGTACAGGTTGATGCATGGTTGATGCATGGTTTAGGTTTATTGATACATGTTTATAGCGGTATATCTCACAGTGATAGTGTGATAGTGGTTCCATCATTCTACTTCTACTTCAGGGCAGTTGGACGGGGCCAGGATAGGTGGTTTTAGCCACCTTCCGGTTGTAGCCAGAGAACAAAGGGGGTTGTAGCCTCCTTCTGGTTGTAGCTAGAGAATTGGGGAGTTGGAGCTTCCCTCATGTTGTAGCCTGAAAAACTAGGGGGTTGGAGCCTCCTTCCAGTTGCAACTGGAAAAAAAGGAAGTTGGTGCTTCCAATGAATGTAATTCTTCAATACATATAAGATACAGCATTCCGTGGTTTTCTCCTGATTTGGGTTTCTACGTAAAACACTTGTGTACTGTGTATGTTTGTGATTATTCATTTCTTATTGCTCATTATTGGATAATAATTCTACATTCATATAACACTTGGATTATTTGGAGAAAAATGATTATAATTACGCTATTACTGGTTCACCCCCCCCCCCTCTCAGTAATCCAACATCATTGAATTATTTGTGAAAAGGATATGATTGTCCATGATTTTGACAAATTTCCTTCCATCATGTGATTATGATGAAAATAACAAAGAACATCATGTAATAAAGGAACTCCCATTTTCCCATGTCTTCAATTTTGACCCAGAAACATTGATATTTTAATTGAAACCTTTGCAAACAAGTTTAGAAACCTACACAACATAATTGGGATCCATATTTGACTCTTCAATGCATCAAAAGTAGCTCAAATGAACACTAAAATTTGAGAACTAATTCATTTTCCAGTTGTGACTTTGAATTGCATTGTACACAATGTTAATTCTAAAAATCTGTCGTCATGATTAAGAAATTTAAAATTAATACCCCTATTGTTGGAACCTTTGGATTCCTTGTAACCTCATCTTGTTGAAATATGGTTGAATGTGTCCAAATTCATATTTCAGATCCACTCTTCATGGATAGTTACAAGGATGTGTTCTTCTAGTTGTTGGTTTGGCCCATGTCCAAACCTATTTATATATGGTCCTTATGGATCAGTCTATTTTCATGGGATCTCGAATATATTTTCCACTCTTATGGATCATTCTCTTTGTGATTCAGTGGAACGATGTCGTTAGACACCACCACCTCTCTTGGGGAAACTCTTCTCTCTTCTACCATAACTTACATGTTCCAACATGTTATCAAAGTTGTTGGATTATTGATCCAGATTTTGCAGAATGTGAGTAATTTCCAATGAAGGTATGGTGAATTGGAGAGTTTGATTCACTAGATTCGAACATCATGTTCCCTAGTTTTGTGATTTGAAATTTATTGGGTATGATTAAGAGCCTATGGAATTTATGATATATGGTTTCAGTAAATCATCTAAAATTTGCATGGGTGTTGACTGCACTTTGGTGTTTGCATTTAAGGCATCATATGTATTCCCTAGTTGTCATATTCAATTGATCTTTGTCCTCGTAGATTTTCCTTTATACAATATCATGGGATAAGTTTGTATGGTCTGAAGAAGTTATGCCTACTAACTAGGTACCAGATAAAAAATAATGGACTACATCAACCAGCTCAAGAGTACACTTATGTTCTTCATTGAACCCATATCGATTAGTTATAGAGGGATCTCTCTATAATGAGTTGTGTCCGTCAACTATAAGTGGATTGAATCTATTCACTTGAAAGATGGATCAACTAATTGGACCCAAAATCAATTAAATTCAACTATGAATCGACTCTTTTTTCTTAATCCGACTGATTGTTCAACTAACCCTTGACTTTTGAGTTGTTTATCCAACTCTATTGCCAAGAATATAGACTATACACTCGACATGTTTCCGACCAGAGGAGGTTCCATCGACTGCTGGCTTGAATTCCATTTTGTGGCTCCATGGATTGAATGCAAGGAGAATGCATGTAATGGATACCATAGCACTAGTTATAACATTGTGGTTGTTCATTCTAGGCTAATCCTTTGATTGAAAGTTTTTAAAAATAGGTTGATCTCAATCTGTTTGTATTCGAATTGCCCATTTTGGTTGACCGATTCTTTTTTTTCTTCTTCGAACCACCATTTGCAAGTTTGGACATGCTTTGAATTAATTATTTCCCTCTATTGAATATGGGTATGCTTTAATGAAGGTGAAATCTTGAAGATGGATTTGTGACAGATTCAGTAAGGTCATATCGATAAGCCCCTTGGTACATGATTGATTGAGACTATCAAAATACACTTTTTTATTGATAATTTTGACTAACATATATGAAACTTGGTGTGAGTCGACTGGTGGTATTAGAATTACTTTGTTGATATCTAGTTGATTACTTAGCACACTCATTGTGGCACTTAAGAGAATTATGTTCTTGTATTCTTCCATTGTTTATCAATATTGTTGATAGCCAGTATTTCCTTGACTATATTATTTCTTCATGATACTCCTATTTGAGTTCATTTGTTGACTTATTGTGCTAAGAACAATTTATTGATATGGGTAAAACACTACAGGAAATCCTTGAGAAGAAGGTTGTTGATATGCTTCATAGCAAGGTCACTACTTTGCAATCTATTGTTGCTTTGTTTTAGATAGCAAGTGAGGGACTAAAGAATCAATTGAAGATTGAAGTTGCCATGTTCCAAATTTATATGGATGAGAAATCCAGGAAGGTTTCTATCTTGGAGAGCGCCATGGAAACCTTTTTCCATCATTTTGCAAATAAATTTGAGGATAAGGCCGATATTGTCGATGATATAGAGGAGGAATTGAAAGTTATTTATAATATATAAAATGATGACTTGAAGACAAACATTTTCATACTGGAAGAATCCAATACCCAACTAGCAAATGAAGTTGCTCACTTATAGGCATTTGTTGATCAACCTCGTGAAGAAGTTGCTCATATTCAAGCATAAAAGAACATATTGTTTGATGAATATCAGTCTTTGAAAGAATATTATGATGCCTTGTTGTTGCAGCTGACTAAGGAGGATGAGACTATTCATGGATTCCAGTACTACAACAGACCCTTGAGTTAAAAGTAAATCAACTACATAATTATGAGAAGATGATTGATGATGTTGAGATATCGATCTCACCTATTACTTCTTCAACCCTTGATGCTCTTTCTTGTAGCCTAGTTGTTTGTAAGAAATATGTTTTTGATGTATGTACACCTTCACATATTACACTGGCTACTAATCATGCTATTTATCCTAGTTTTTAGAAACACACTATAGGTATTGGTGTCTCGACTGCTGAGCAAGATGGGATATACTAGAGGAGGACTTGGGAAAAATGGACAAGGTATTGTTGTTCCTATTATCGTTGAGATGAAGTCACCTAGAATAGGTCTTGGATATGATGTTGTTGTTTCCCCACTACCAACACCTGACCTTCCTGCAACCAGGGAAGTTTGATTTATTACAGGTGGAGTTCAGAGAAGTTTTCTAGAAGAGAAAACTATTGTTGATTGTATTTCAAGTATTGATGAGTTGGATGTTCCTAAGGTTCCAAACTTTCAAAATGTTGTTATAGATGACATTGTTGCTGATATGTTGGGTTGTTCTACTCCTATAAGTGAATTAGAACCTAAATAAACATCATTCTTTCCACATAACATGAGATAATTTCTTCTTTTAAAACTATGAACTTTATGCAAGCACCCATGCTAGAGTTAATTTATTTCCCTCACCCCTTATTCATTTTAATTCCAAGGAAATGATAAGATGTATTGCACTTAAAATTTATCTTAAAGGAAATGAAAACAAGTAGCCACTACATACTATGTTTTTCTTCCTCTAATTCATTTTAATTCCAAGGCAATGATCATCCTCTATGGAAAATTTAAGAAAACTCACATGATTAAGGCTTGATCATCCTCTCTGGAAAATTTAAGAAAACTCACATGATTAAGGCTTCTTCCACATACATTATACAAACTTGGATATTCCTCTATGATGGAGACTAACATATCCATATTAAATGTTATATTCCACTATCAATATAAGAGTTAGGTTTTTAAAAAATAGATCAAATAATATTCCATTCAATGAAGCTCCCTTTTATTGTTAAGGTTTTAAATTAGTGATTGAAAATAGTCATAACTACCACAATATGGCTCAGAAGTATATCACATGGTGTGTTGAGTTGAAGTGCTCTTTCACCTAGTCTTGGTATAGATTTAATCTAAATAGTGTGTCAAAAGTTGTCTTTTCTTTAATGCTTGAAAAAGAGTTATAGTCGTAATATAAAAAAAATCTAAAATAATTGATTTTAAATCAACCATATATTCAATTTTCATAGTCCGATTTGAGCCATTTTTTTAATTGCATATTTTTAAGACAAATCCATATCTACAATTTGTTTTTCCAAATTAATCATAAAAAACTTAGGAATTATTGATTTGAGTGTCGTGTTCCAATTTGTTCACCTAAAAATCTACGAAAAAAAAAATGAAGAAAAGTTGATTCTTCTGCTTGGCATAAGAAAAAACTTTGATTATGATGATCCTTAACACATAAAATGATCACAAACCATATATTCTACAAAATATATAAATGATTCATAAATGGTGGGCTCATGGCTTTTCGTCAAAATTTTATTTACTAACATTGAAATTTATAAATAAAATTTGGCTAAAATATTTTTTTTATTAATATTTAATTGAAATTTAACAGTATATTAATTGTAATTTAAAATATATTAATATAAAATATTGATTTTCTTACAATTATTATTTAGATAAACAAATTTATGGTTCTTGATTATAATTAGGAGCTAGTCTTTTTTGAACCTAAGACTAGTGTAGATTCATCTTAAATCCAGATCTATCAAGCATACAAAGGAATCAAAATTTTTGAGATGTAAATTTTGTTATAATTTAATTCCATGTCATGTATTAATTCCTTCATATTAAATGATCTATATGGTTTAATTTTATAAATGTTGTCACATACATATGTACTTATGTAGTTATTTTTATTTATTTTTATTTATTTTTATTTCTTTGACAATATCTCCCCTACCCATTTTGAATTGTACTCTCAGTGCAAAAACAAATAAACTACAAAAGACCCAAAAACATATGGCAAGAGTAAAAATATTTTCCCTTAAAATTAAATTGTAGAAAAATTTGTTGGACAAATTCCAACATTGGTCGGAAGCATGCCCATCTCGCCATCGTGGTTGGCCCACACAATCCTCCGTTGGGAGTGTGCGCATCGTATGAAATCCACCTCGTGACCATGGGTCCGATCTTATCTCCTTTTATTAATAAAAGACAAACTTTGTGATTTCTACTTAGAATTCACTTTAAACGGTCCCACAAAGGTATTCTTGCAGGAAGAAACCGTTACATCCATCTGCAAGGGAAGAATATATCCTCGTGGAATCGGTGATCCCGTGACCCAAGAATCTCTCCTCCATTATTTGGCTAGAAGATAAAGAAAAATTAAATTAGATTATGTATCGCGTGACCCAAGAATCTCTCCTCCATTATGTTTCTACACACATGATATAAGGTATAATGAACTATTTCTAAGTATAATGGCTATGAGGATCGCCTCCCATCCCTTCATCACTGTGGAAACCTGGATCCTACAGTCCCCATAGATACCTCGAGTGAGACTTCAACTACTTGCGAGTGATGTTGAAAGGGCCGATACCTGAGGGTTTTTTTTTGTGAATTCATGTTGAACCCTGGGTTTTCCCACTATGCGCCAACACATGGCTTCCTTTGACTGAAACCCACGTTTGTTTCCTATGTTCTCTCTTCTCCTTGACCCGATCTCTAGATGGAAGTCCTTCTCCACCTATCCAAGATCTTGAATCACAGTCCTTCATGATCTAATAATATGTTTCAAGTGTCTTCCTCCTTCACCCTAGCCTTTCTTTTATAATCATTAATTATAACCTATTTCTAATCTCCAAAGTGATTGACGTTTAATATTACTTCTAACACCCACTTGAGATTTAGAACCATGATAATCAATTTAAGAGATTTCCTCAAACAACTCAATTAAGTAATTACATAATTAATTAATAAAAGAAATTTACTTTAATAATTTCTTTAATTAAAGTAAATCCAAGAGTAGAAGGATTTGGACAATTTACACATGTTTAGATACATAGACATATGCGGAAATACTTGTTTGATTCTACCACTAGCATCAACAACACCTTTAGACCCCAAGAATACTCTTGAGCTTCTCTTGCGCACTTCAAATATCTTATGCACACCTCAGAATTGATCTTCTTGCTTGGATTCTCTTGAAATCCGCACATCTATCATGTATTTATAGTGTTTATGTGCTCACTTTTAGGGCCGACCTCTAAAGACTAGTTAGACCAACCTAAACTTTTTGGTTGAGTCGTCTGATGGAAAAATTCATATCTCCTCATTCCTAAGGAGTTAGATGGAATTCCATATATTGTTCGAAAGGTCTTGAAATAATATTTCTAACCATATAACTTATTCTCTCATTTGAGCTATGTATTTAGAGAAAAAATTCCTTCAAAGATAGGGTATCCAAACTTTCCAACAATATCCATCTTGCAATATTTATCTCGGTAATGTATAGTCTTCCCCTGTATTTGAGATCAATGACAACAATATTTCCAACACAAACTTCACTCAAAGAAGAACATTGTCAGAAACACACTCCCAATTTTTATGGCCCTCATACAATTCTCAAGCGTGACGGGCCTATGGCCTATAAGTTAGCTCTCCCCAGTCACTCTAATCTTCATCCTATTTTTCATTTTTCTTTCTTAAAGAAAGTGATTGGAACCAAGTGATAGACTCAAATTAGTCTCCCTGAATTGGATGAAGAAGGATTCATTTGTTTGTAGCCTCAAGACGTCTTCAACCACCACAAGAATCATCTATGTCAACGCACCATCAAGGATGTTTTAGTTCAGTGGAAGGATACACCACTGGAAGATGCCACATGGGATCCGACTACCATTCTACAATAATTTCCTCCTCTCACACCTTGAGGAAAGGGTTGTTTTTCAGGGGGGGGGGCATGTTAGGGACCTAACCTCCCTAACCTCTCAAGTAGGTAGAATAATATGTTTTCTATGTAATAAAGTCCAACATTAGAAAATAAGGCCTATGTAATAATGTGAACATGTCTAATGTAATAATAATTAATAGAAGCTTCCGCTTCTAGAAATACTCTCCTCTAGAATGTTCTATGGTGAATTTTTGTCTTGAGAATTGTTTGTAATTAAGCTATGCTTTGCAGAAAGTTTCCCCCTCGAAGAGACAGTTGAACTTGGATTTCTATAAATTTAAAGCTACGATTTTTCGTGTTATTGTTCTCTATATTTTTCTATTCCCACTGATATTTGTCATAATTTTTTTGTTTATGTGGTGCATAATATATCTGGTACCTTACACCATGGCTCAGTGATACCTTCTCTCAGTGTGGAAATGTTCCTTGATTCCTTCATCCACCGAACTTCGAGTAGGCTACCTTCTTCAATCTTTCATTTCCACCACTGTTCTTTCCCAATTCTCCTTACATCTCCCTTATTTCCTCCTCACGACAACCTTCACTGTTTTAATGATATTCCTTTAGAAGGATGACCATCACAATGGTTTGTTTCCAGTTCCATTTTTTCCATAAAGACAAAAAATAAAATAAAGCAAAAACATGCTTATTACAAAATTTACAAGAATGTTTGACAAGGATCCAATTCGAATCAATAATGCATGTTTACTTATTAAATACAAAACCCTTAATAGAGGGTAGCACCATAAAATGACCCTTTAATGGAAATATAAACCATTCTTCACTTACCACTTCAAGGGGACAACCTCTAACAATACATGGTGTCTTATAAAGAGGACTCCATCCTTATTTATATTTACCTAGAAAACTCTAACCCTAACCACTATTGATCTCTACATTAATAAATAAACCATATTACATGACAACTACTTAATAAATTTTATTTATTAATAATTAACATAGTGGAACAAATCCACCATATATATACTATTATTACCCTTCAACTCCAATACATCAATATAGAGTAGTAGAGCAGAGTAGAGGATCCAACTAGAAATTAAGTTATTAGTTCTAAACCAAGATACCACTTAACTCTTTTATCATAACATTCAAACCAAGAGTTAATATTCAAAATATTGATGAAAGGGTGTGATGCTTTAAATTTCTATCTTTTTTCACAATAATTTTGCACAGTCTATTTGATCCAAAAACACACTTAAAGGAATTGTGTTCAAATCTATATAGAGGGTGGGGAGGCATTATTAGAGAAAAAATAATATATATATATATATATATATATATATATATATATATATATATATATATATATATATATATAGAGAGAGAGAGAGAGAGAGAGAGAGAGAGAGAGAGAGAGAGAGAGAGAGAGAGAAGTATATATATAATATACCCTCTATAGAGGGTGGGAGGGGCGGCATTATTAGAGAAAAGTATATATTATATATATATTTTTCTATAATAATGCCGCCCTCTCCCACCCACCCTCTATTGTGTTCAAATCTATATAGATCAAGGATTTCATAAATCAATTTTGATTTATTGGTAATTTAAAATTAAAATTATTATTATTAAAATAATAAAAATAAAAAAACTCAATTAAAATTAACCATATGTAACATTAATAATAATACTTAACCATTAAAAAAAATTGATGATGGATAAATGGAATCAGTGGGCAAGCGACGTGGTCGGTCATGGCCTGCAATGGCTTGTCAATGGATATACTCGTGGACCCGAGGATCCTGTGAAATAGGAATCTCTCATCATTCCAAACATTGGAATTACAAAAATTAAATGAGATAGTTCTATTGCCTGGGAACCAATAGCTTTGCACTCAGCACGTGGGTGTGAGCCCACCAACATCCCTCATGTAACCATTCTGCTTCATTTCCATTGGCTAGCATTTTAGTTTCATTCAGATTTCACTTCCTTTGTATTGAGATTTCATTCCCCTTTGTATACAAATTTGTCATAGAATGAAAAAAAGATCAAGTGATCTTTCCACCTTTTCAGGGATTTTAAAATGCCAACACCTGCAATAGGAGCTCCCCCTCTGAAGCCCGACGGATCATTCTCATATATTCCCCTGGTGAGTGAGCGAGTGATTTTGTAACAAATTATCAATCCTCGAGTGAGCAAGTGATTTTGTAACAAATTATCAATCTTCATTGGAAATAGTAATTACAAGTCAGTAAGATCTTCACGTTTACGTGAATTTGTCAGTCAGTCAAATTCATCTAGAGCACTCTCTTGAAGCACTCAGATTATACAGATTTAGCTAGATTTCAAGAAAATATTCTAGAACACTTTCCTGGAGCACTAGGATTATACAGACTTAGCCAGATTTCAAGAAAATATTCTAGAGCACTCTCCTCTAACACTCATATTATACATACTTAGCCAGTCAAAATCTGCATATCCAACAATTGTTTACCATTTCAAGTAAAATTAAACATAAAATATCCTAAAAAAGTGTTAAAATTATTATAGCACAAAATGTCACACTTATGCTTTTGTGCCATGGCCTAACCCTTTCCCAATTCCTGAGATGAATTTTCCCTAAAAATTCCTCTCAAGAATCATTTAAAAAACATGCATTAAGAGCATTCCCGCGGGTTTCCCTAGTGCAGCATGCAGACATCTGCACCTTTTCTCACTGCAACATAATCCCATGTTTTCGGGTGGGTTTTCAGTTGGGCTCGTTCCCCAATGAAAACTATGTAAATGAATGTATCTAATCTATTTCTAATCTACCCTATACTCGCTAGGAACGAACTATAGTAATAGAATGAGTTGTAATGAAATTAAATTATGCATAAACCCTAATCAAATAGCTCTCATGAAGGCACATAGTTAGAAACACATGCATACAAGTATATAACCATAATATTCTAAGTCACATTTATGCATACATTCACAACTCATTCACTCAGGACATGTAATATAATAAATAGAAACAAAACAATAAGAAAATACATATTGCATTAGAATAGTCCATAAACAAACATGCTCTTACACCCCATGTGAACAACAAACATTTTACTTGAAATAGTTTGCAACAAAACAACAACACATGAGAGTCCTTTTTTATGTCAAAACTTGGCCCTAAGGGCTTATCTATATTAACAGTTTCAACAATAGTACTTGAAAACTCTAAGGACAACTCTCCAATTTTAGTTGACACTATATTCCCAAAGTAGTTATGAAGTGTACAATGTTTGAAGAGCCAAAAATCCCTTCTCTCTGATACAATTATAGTATTTATTGGAGGTCGATGTGACCCTTGGACTTCTGCATGCCCTGGTGAATTTTCATTTCCAAACTTTTGTCTTTATCACCTTTGAATGATGAGGGGGATAGTCAGTGGTTACAATTCAAATTTGTTTTCTAGTGCTCGTGGGCCATCATGGATTGGCTTGAGCATTACGTGAATCAATTGTCGTAGGGTTCAAAATCCTTCTTCTGTTGTTTGATCTTGTTTCTCCTCATTACTTCCCATTTGTAGAAACATTGACATCATTTTATTGTTCTACTTTTCTTTGGTTGTAGGTCGCATTGAAAGAGTGCATCTCCCTCTTGACATCGGTACCTAACATCGTTCAACATACAGTAGATGAGAGTAAATCAAAATAAACCATCAAGACTAATCATTATAATTCATATGAATGTGGCATAAAATAATTGAAATATCAAGTAATATTCCCTGGATTCAATCCCTAGTTCGTCCACTCATGATTGAGGTGTTGCATTTTTCGGGGATGCCAACAATGTACTAGATATTCATCTAAACCTAGGTATACCATAAGTTAGGAATTTATCAAATAATATAACCAGGAAGTTGTATATATTGGAAATACCTTTCCAACGGTATAAATAATATGCAAAACAGACACCCAAGTGAAAAGGTATGGCCAATTTATGAAAGATGTTTTTCTTAGTTTCGGAGGAGTTAGTACTAACTCCTCCGATTTGTATTGGAGGAGTTAGTACTAAATCCTCTTACTTTCCATCAGAGGAGTTTTAAATAACTCCTCTGACACATATCATAGAAGTTTGAACTAACTCCTCCGACAAAAAATATCGGAGGATTTTGAACTAACTCCTCCGACAAAAACAACCTAAATAGAGATGATGGCTGGAAGATTAGTCAGAATTGGATCTAGACCTTGTTCACTAGAATTAATTCTAGTTAATAATCTTGAAATCTTTTAGGTTTTTCATTATATAATGAGTTGACTCTCTACTAAAATATAAAATTTTCATATAAATACCTTGTTATTGATCAAATTTTCTGCACATCTTTTCTTCGTGATGGACCACATTTATTTGGTCAGAAATGTCAATTTGTAAACCATTGCGATGAGAAGAATACTGAAGTCTAAGAACTGAAAAAATATCCATTTATTAACCCGTGAACATAAACATAATTATATAAAAAAAAAACCTTCAAATTATTATACCTTCTTTTTAACATGTAACATTTAAATTATTTAAATTTTTTTAAATAAAATTAATCTTTACAAATTATTTTCACTTATCCTAGAGCACTTTCCTGGAGCACTCGGATTATACAGACTTAGCTAGATTTCAAGAAAATATCCTAGAGCACTCGGATTATACATACTTAGCCAGTCAAATCTGCATATCCAACAACTGTTTACTATTTCAAGCAAAATTAAACATAAAATATCCCAAAAAAGTGTCACAATTATTATAGCACAAAATGTCACACTTATGCTTTTGTGCCATGACCTAACCCTTTTCCAATGCCTAAGATGACTTTTCCCTAAAAAATTATCTCAAGAATCATTTTAAAAACATGCTTTAAGAGCATTCATGCGGGTTTCCCTAGTGCAACATGTGGACATCCACACCTTTTCTCATGTGGACATCCACACCTTTTCTCACTGCAACATAATCCCATGTTTTTGGGTGGTTTTTTCGGTTGGGCTCATTTCCCGTTTCCCAATGGCCCTTGCCCATACATAACAAAATTCAAATTAGATTATCTATCGCGTGACCCAATAATCTCTCCTCCATTATGTTTCTGCGCACATGATATAAGGTATAATGAACTATGTCTAAGTATAATGGTTATGATGACCTCCTCCCATCCCTTCATTACTGCAGAAACCTGGATCCTACAGTCCCCATAGATACCTCGAGTGAGAATTCAACTACTTGCGAGTGATGTCGAAAGGGCCGATATCTGAGATTTTTTTTTTTGAATTCATGTTGAACCCTGGGTTTTCCCACTACGTGCCAACACATGGGTTCCTTTGAATGAAACCCACCCGTGTTGCCTCTGTTCTCTCTTCTCCTTGACCTGATCTTTAGATGGAAGTCCTTCTCCACCTATCCAAAATCTTGAATCACAGTCTTTCGTGATCCAATGATATGTTTCAAGTGTCTTCCTCCTTCACCCTAGCCTTGCTTTTATAATCATGAATTATAACCTATTTCTAATCTCCAAAGTGATTGATGTTTAATATTACTTCTAACACCCACTTGAGATTTAGAACCATGCTAATCAATTTAAGAGCTTTCCTTAAATAACTCAATTAAGTGATTACATAATTAATTAATAAAATAAATTTACTTTAATAATTCCTTTAATTAAAGTAAATCCAAGAGTAGAAGGATTTGGACAATTTCCACATGTTTAGATACATAGACCTATGTGGAAATACTTGTTTGATGCTACCACTAGCATCAATAACACCTTTAGACCCCAAGAATACTCTTGAGCTTCTCTTCCACACTTCAAATCTCTTTTGCACACCTTAGAATTGATCTTCTTGCTTGGATGCTCTTGAAATCCACACATCTATCATGTATTTATAGTGTTTATGTGCTCACTTTTAGGGTCGACCTCTAAATACTAGTTAGACCAACCTAAACTTTCTAGTTGGGTCGTCTGATGGAAAAATTCATATCTCCTCATTCCTAAGGAGTTATATGGAATTCCATATATTGTTGGAAAGGTCTTGAAATAAGATTTCTAACCATATAACTTATTCTCTCATTTGAGCTATGTATTTAGAGAAAAAATTTCTTCAAAGATAGGGTATCCAAACTTTCTAACAATATCCATCTTGCAATATTTATCTTGGAAATCTATAGTCTCCCCCTGTATTTGATATCAATGACAACAATATTTCCAACACAAACTTCACTCAAAGAAGAACAATGTCAGAAACACACTCCCAAGTTTTATGGACCTCATACAATTCCCAAGCATGACGGGCCCGTGGCCTACAAGTTAGCTCTCCCCAGTCACTCTAATCTTCATCCTATTTTTCATTTTTCTTTCTTAAAGAAAGTGATTAGAACCAAGTACTAGACTCAAATTAGTCTCTCTGAATTGGATGAAGAAGGCTTCATTTGGTTGTAGCCTCAAGAAGTCTTCAACCACCGCAGGAATCATCTATGTCAATGCACCATCAAGGATGTTTTAGTTCAGTGGAAGGATACACCACTAGAAGATGCCACATGGGATCTGACTACCATTCTGCAACAATTTCCTCCTCTCACGCCTTGAGGAAAGGGTTGTTCTTTTAGGGGGGAGGGCATGTTAGGGACCTAACCTCCCTAACCTCTCAAGTAGGTAGAATAATATGTTTTCTATGTAATAAAGTCCAAAATTAGAAAATAAGGCCTATGTAATAATGTGAACATGTCTAATGTAATAATAATTAATAGAAGCTTCCGCTTCTAGAAATACTTTCCTCTAGAATGTTCTATGGAAGATAGAAATAGTACAAGTTCGAGTAGAAAGCATGGTAAAGTTTTATCTTGAGAATTGTTTTTAATTAAGATATGCTTTGTTGGAGGTTTCCCCCTCGAAGAGACAGTTGAACTTGGATTTCTATAAATTTAAAGCTATGATTTTTCATGTTATTATTCTCTATATTTTTCTATTCTCGCTGATATTTGTCATAAAATTTTTGTTTCTGTGGTGCATAATACATCTGGTACCTTACACCATGGCTCAGCGACACCTTCTCTCAGTGTGGAAATGTTCCTTGATCCCCTCATCCACTGAACTTCAAGTAGGCTACCTTCTTCAATCTTTCAGTTCCACCACTGTTCTTTCCCAATTCTCCTTACATCTCCCTTCTTTCCTCCTCATTACAACCTTCACTGTTTTAATGATATTCCTTTAGAAGGATGACCATCACAATGGTTTGTTTCCAGTTCCATTTTTTCCATAAAGACAAAAAATAAAATAAAACAAAAACATGCTTATTACAAAATTTACAAGAATGTTTGACAAGGATCCAATTCGAATCAATAATGCATGTTTACTTATTAAATGCAAAACCCTTAATAGAGGGTAGCACCATACAACGACCCTTTTATGGAAATATAAACCATTCTTCACTTGCCTCTTCAAGGGGGCAACCTCTAACAATACATGGTGTCTTATAAAGAGGACTCCATCCTTATTTATATCTACCTAGAAAACTCTAACCCTAACCACTATTGATCTCTACATTAATAAATAAACCATATTACATGACAACTACTTAATAAATTTTATTTATTAATAATTAACATAGTGGAACAAATCCACCATATCTATA